>JAHLJT010004567.1:95061896-95081352 GCA_031308135.1 Acheta domesticus | reverse complement strand
CCCCTCTCTCTCTCCCTCTCTCTCTTCTTCTCTCTGTTTCACCCCTCTCTCTCCATGTCTCTCCGTGTTTCCCCCACTCTCTCTCTCACACACACATGCACACACTACCACGTGTTCTGATTACACACAAGTCTGGAGACCAGCCAGGAGCTTAGGCTTTCCCTGGCTTGCGGATGTGCTTCGCTAGAGAAGATACCTGCTCATGTAGAATGGAAACCGGATTCTACATTCTAACATATACTTCACCCACCCTGGAAAAACGAATACTCGTTCGGACTCTTCTCGCGCGCTTGCGGCGGCGTCTGCGCCTCCGTGTCACATGGCTTCTTGACGCAGCCCGCATGACACAGCGCACGAGTGGAAAAGGATTGGGATTGTTCAGATGGACACGCATACTTCCACGTCGTGTTTTGGAGACTTCTTGAAAAACCCTAATTACTATCTGGGACATAAATATGCTCATATAATATACTTTATGATGTTCAGTGGAATTCTATGAGTATTAGTAGGATTATGGTGCACAAAATGATAACGCTCTCGAGGTAAATCGATTTTTAGGGGTTTAAATTGGTTATGTAACGTTTCAACCAAGAGTCATTTATGAGTCACAAATTGAAGTAATTTTAGGACATACCGCCGTAGACAAGCGATGTTGAAAATTAAAAAAAAAGTTAATATTAAAAAATACTATTTTTACTGTTGTTGTTTTACTCCAATCACTTCGTTTCAAAAAAGTATTCGTAGGAAAATATAGTTCTTAATAGGTGTGTGAAATATGAGACATACGTTGTTTAAAATTAAATTTATTCTACTCAGTGCTTTCGAAAGACTTTTGGCGGGGGAGACTGGACACGTAACGGCGATTTCTGGCAGTTTGCAAGGGTTTCGAAGACGTGAATGACGTTGCTAATTCCACGGCAGTCAAAGAGGAAGGATCGGGTATTAATAATTGCGTATTTATAATGAAAATGTCTGTAGAAGTAAGAAGTATTTTAGCGAAATTGTGATGAAGTCATACACAAAAATTAATAGTTAAAAACACCTCACATTCAGTTGAAAAGATACACATTGAAAACCGCTAGTTTTAAAAATCATGTTGTTCAGAAAGTAATGAGAGGAAATTTCGTGTCTTAAACATGCCCGAAGTAGAGGAGAGAGAGTTGGAATTAAATGTTTATGTAAGCAGTATAACAAGCTCCCGGTACTACTAATAAAGAACAAAAATATATGTAGTTCGGAGAAGTCATGCTATTCAACTACAATGGATATCTAATTTACGCAAAGTGTAGGCAGACCCAGCTTTGCAGAATGTACAAATATTTTAACCAATTACATTGAGTAGAAGAGAATTCTTTGAAGGAGACTCACCCCTGAATCTGATCATTTCTTATTACATGCAACTACACTTCTCTATTACATATGAAAACCTAAACAGGTATCGTCGCTTTTTTAACGAACCTACAGAAATTCTTAAAAATAGGAAATGGTTGGAATTTCATTATTTTTATGACAGTTATGGGCAACCGATATTTCTATGTACTGCAACTGAACAAACGCGCCTCGTCCGTTTACAGAGTCGGCCCCGAATGCGAGAGCGCTAGCTAATCCACCGTAGCGAATTTTGGAACCCAGGGAGCATCGATGCAAGCTCTGTGGAAGAAGGAAACTCGCCGATTTAATCGTACGCTACGAACCCCTGATAAGCGGGATAGCCAGAGTCGTCGGCGTGTACCCGAAGGCGTGGTAACGTTGTCGGAAAAGAAAATTTTTTTTGCTCTATGAGGTAAGCAACCAGCTCTGCGATTACTTTCAAATGGATATATTTGAAACGGTAAAAGGGGGTTATAAAGGAATAGCTTAATTAAAGCCGTAATGAAGTTTTTTTTAACATTTCAGTTCTCGGTCCTGGGGGTTGAAAGAGGATCCATAGATATACTAAGAACTGTCAGAGTCAAAGGGGTCATAAGGATTCATCAAGTGTGCAAACATTGCTTTAACGAGACTCCTTTAGTGGACTTTTAGTTTGCAAGAGTGCAGGTGTTTGTTCAAAGGGACTATAGATTACAACAGGTTTTGACATTATTGGGAATGAAGGCTTCTTAATTGTGGTTTTTCTTTTTTCTTTTCTCATTTAACAAGTGTTGTGAGGTACTGCCATGTATGTACAAAAAGGATTTACATTTTTTGTTGTATTGTTTTTTTGTTTTGAATGAATAATAATTAATTTATTTTGAATATTGTTGACTGTAGATGATGCTTTAAATATGTGGTAATGTTATAGTAATAGATTTTTATAGTAATAGATTAGAGCCAAAAAGCGTTTCAGTATTAATTTGTCAATATATTTGTGTAAATAGGTTGTAAATATTTTAAGTACATGCTCCTCAGATTAACTTATCCAGTTCAATTGTTCATGTATATTATGGGCAATTAGCAGTGTACTATATGTATTTGTATGATGAAATGTAGAAGTAAGAAACATTGTCACAGCCTATTTTTAACCTTTATTAAATTAATTAATTTTGTTTTGATAAGAATTATATTGTGCTTTAAATAGACATTAAAATTGGAAAGTTTTATTTCTAGTGATAGATTTCCCTAATACTGAGTGTTGTTGTTTGCTTGACTAAAAAGACTTCTTGTCAAAGCTCTTCTTTTTGTTGTGAAAGAGGGCTCCAACCTACTTTTTTATTTGTTTTCAAGTGTATACTTGCTCAGTGTTTCATGTGTATTTTTATGATGATATGGTATGCACATTACTGGCTAATGTATCAGTTCTATGAGAAGTGAATTGCTCCACATGTTTATTTATAGTCTATAATGAGCCCCGATCCCTACATCCAGAAAAGTTACTCCCGAGACGAAATAAATTGGAGGTTTCAGTACGTTAATTGTGGATCGAGCGTCTCCTTGATTGATAATTCGAGAAACTTATGGTACAGATATATCCTGTTTTCCGTTAATAGAAGTTGACGTGTGACCCTTGCAATAATTTGCTTTTGCGCAATGCGTATCACCATACTTAAACAGATCAAAATATTCTTTAATGCAACATTTATCATCTTAGATGTACTTATATGTAAGTTCGTCGTTATTCTATCCCATTCCTGGAAAGGAAACTGTTCTAGGGTCTTGCTAGGCCAAAATAATACTTTATCAGGGCTGTTCAATCGGGCGGCACACTTGGTGTACTATGGCCCAGGGATTAACTGGGCATTCTAGCCATCGTGAACATTCTAAGCCCAGTTCTTGCATTTGAGCAGCCCTGCGCTACTTGGTTCAGGCTTGGTCAGTTTCTCAGCCCTCGGTAACCTCGAGTCGGCTAATGTGAATGATCTTGGCTGTCCGGGTGATGCCGCGTCGAAGGCTGTGTTGCCCACGTTTCGACCATCTATCGTAGTCTTCCTCAGGGCTGGTCTGCCAGGCTACTGGTCGGCTACTCTCGGCGGCGGCTGCGGCGGCGACGAGGAAGTCACGGCCGTGTGACCTGGAGGCGAATGGCGCGCGCACGCGTTCCCGCACACAATGCAGGTGGCGGTCGCGTCCGTCGCCCCCCGCCGTGCGACACGCGGCGCCGACGCCGGCCGCCTGTTCCCCAGCGCGGCGGATTTTTCACGCTGCAACAACGCAGCGCGCTGTGATGAGAATGCGGTGCAGCACCTGCACGGGACCGGGAGAGGTGGCTCTCAGTGATGTCACTTGCAGTTCCTCTGACCGGTAGGTCCGAGGTTAGAGGCCCAACGGCGGCAGGATTTTCGACATTAGCTTGTCAGCTAGGTCGAATTTCAGTCGCTGTCTGGAGGAGAACAAACGGGCCACGGAACGGACCGCGCGCGACCTTTCCTTCCCCTTCTTTGTCCTTTCCTCACCCATTACATACAGACACACACACACACACACACTCTAACATGCACTACACTACTACACATGCCGAGACACCAGTCGGTGCATAGAGCTTGTCCCGACTGGGGTGGTGCCCCGCTGGTGGGAGATACCTAGTTGGGGAAACCCTGTTAGTCGACGGTTGGTCGGCGCCGGATTTCGCCATCCAGCGAGGCAAGAACACAGCCACCTCCCCATGGAAAAATATGCACTACACGCACGGGACTAATTACTTCATTAGTTCACATGACCGGACTCACAATTAATCAATCAAACCTGCACGGACGATAGTTCTCTTTATTATTGATAGTTTGACCCTCCGGTGGGCGCGTAGCGGCACTCAGTGCCGCATTCTTACATTTTTGTTGATTTCTTGTAAATAATTGGTTGTCGAACTATTGAGCTCATAGTTACTCTTCATTCATTATATTTTCAACCGGATGACACTCAAATCACGAATTTAGATACTGCCAATCGACCGTTGTTCATTAATAATTCGAACTCTGCAACGGTTGCGGCACTCCGTACCGCATGGGCTTTGTAAATGAAATTATAATATTTGCGTATTTTATCCATTAGAATTCTTACTGCTGTTTTGTTATTGAGCTTTGTGACAGATTTTGGAGTACTAACTACTAGTTCAATTTAAATGCGCTGTTTCCGAAGAAACGTTAGAAGTCTTCATTCCCCGACATGGAACACGAAGACACGGAGGGAGCGAGTGTTGTATCAGATTCTTATTTCGTTTGGTATTTAGTTGGTTATTATGAAATAAAATGTAAAAAAACATAAATAAAAAATATTTCCTTCACATTCAATAACAAAATAATAATTACACAGGCCGACGTCAGTTTAGTTACAAAAAGGAAAACCACTGATTCCGATTAATTTCAGGATGCTGCATTCGAAATGGACACCCGTTTTTCTAGATTAGCTCGTATTTTCGAGTAACGCATAGTTGCCAATTTCTACCATTTAGTAGGGACAGCTTCAGCTATCATCAAAGTAACAATGTCCACAATGTTACTCGAGTGAGTAATAAATAGTATTTCACTCATTGGGTGAAATACAGGAGCTTCTTGTTGTTAGCATCTTTATATATATATTGACTGTAAGATTGAGGATCAGGATAAAAGCTGGGCCCGTCTTGTGCGTTGTCTGATGTGTCTGACGGTCTGGCTTAAAGGAACCAAGAAAAGTATGCCTTTTGCTGTTCCGATGATATGGAGAGAACTCTGGAATCTCTATAGTGACTTATTTCTGAATGACCAATACAGCAGGAAGTAACACGAAGAAACAGCGTGCCATCGAATATACAAACTTGCAATCCGTGATCAGACCAGTGCCTCAATGGAGAAAATTTACCTGCACCTACTCTTCCGTACGATTAGGAAACTATCGATATTGCAGCACCTACGGGAACCGATGAGGACACTAAATATTTGATGATGATCTGACAGTCCCTTCCATTTAAAAGATGAGACTTATTTCATCCTTCAACATGAATTGAACGATTTGGCGAGACTTACAACTTACGAAAGAGATAGCTCAATTCTTGGGTGCTAGACTCCAAGAATGGTGTTTACTGGCTCCCGAAGCTACTTACACATCACAGGAAAAGGAACGAGCCTTTTTCAGAATATTACAGAATGACAGATTCCCTTTGCGTATGCACGGACATCAATGGTCTGATGAATGAGTTAGGAATCCAACACAATCCATCTGATTGGTGTCCTTTCATAGATTCATGTAAGTACAGTCTGGAAAGCAGTTTTGCTTCATAATGGAAATAAGCTGCCGTCTACTCCTGTGGCATACTGTTCCAATGAAAGAGACTTACGAGGATCTCGCACTCATTTTAAATCGTATCAAATACAAAGATCATGGTTGGCAAATTTATGGAGATCTAAAAGTATTTGCAAAATTATATATTTGTCTGGAAGGTGGATTTACAAAGCACTTTTTTTGTTTTTTGCGTCTTTGGGTCTCAAGAACTACAGGAAAAATTTCTCACGAAAGGAGTGGTCCCCCAGAGAGTCAATTAAGCCCGGTACCAACAACGTCAAGTATGAGTCTCTGGTCGATCCAGGCAAGGTACTGCTTCCGCCTCTGCACATTAAATTGGACCTCATGAATTTCGTAAAAGAAATAGACTAAGTAGGTGAAGGATTTAAGTATCTTAGACAGTGTTTTCCAAAACTAAGTGATGATCTGTATGCATCATTGAACATTATACCTATAAACTATTCTGAGTATGTAAATGCTGAAGAACAGTTTTTAAATGCTAGTAAACTAACTTAATAATTTTTTTAATGTTTAGATTTAATAAATTAATTTATAGAATTTTAAAATTGATTGTCTTTGACACGTGCTAAATGAAGTTTTGATTCCCTTTTTGCAGTCAAACAGCTCATTCTCCGGAACCTTCAAGATACATTACGCCTATAACGGTAAATTAGGCAACTATGCGTTACACAAAAATGCGAGCTAATCTTGTAAAACGGCTAACATATTCGTATTCGGCGACCCAAAATTGGTCAGAATCAGTGAGTTTTGTTTCTGTAACTTTTCAAAAGTTTGAAAATGTCGGCCAGTGTTATTGTCGCGAAAATCGAAGATGATAAATGCGGTACGGAGGGCCTGCTGGTGGTAAATGATGGGACGCGCCCGCCGGAGAACTATTTGATGTCTACAGGCAAGAGAACTGCTATCGTCAATAGTCTCGTTAATGTTGTGAATGTTTTATCTCCAGTAGTGGTGGTGTTCCTCTTTTTGTAAATGGTGAGATCCGGCGCCGACATACACGTCGTATTGCAGGGGACTACCCTTCTAGGTTACTCGTCCAAGCGGGGTACCACCTAAGCGGAGACAAGCCCTAAGCTCCCGATATATGTGAAAGTGTAGTGCATGTAATTGTGAGCAAAAGTAGGGGGTGAGGATAGGTCAAGGAAGGGGAAGGAAAAATCACGCGCGGTCCGTTGCCCGTTGTTAGGGTGCTGCTGCGGCATTCGCCTAGTCTTGATCATAGAAACCAGAGAAAACTATGATCAGAGCAACCGGCAGCTAGAATTCTCCAAACAGCGGCTGAATTGGACCTGACTACTAAAGTAAATAGTGTCACTAATCCGTCACCATCGGAACTCGAAACCTAAGATCCTCGAGTCAGCAGCAATGCCAGCTCTGGGTTAAAATAAGATGGTCGGAAGTTCGCAGAGACGTAATATGGACTCATCGTGGGTAACATTGAGTTATTGAGACGTGTGTGCTATGAAAGCACGTCCAAGTTTAAAAAGTTTGCAAAAATGTTTTAGGTATGAAAAAATAATTAAAAGTATTTTGGATTTAATTTATTTTAATATTAGCTTATTTACCTTTTTGGAACAAAATTAAACATAAATATCTCCGTAGTATTGAAAAATTGTTTACACTGAGTACATTTAGCAAATATTACATTGTATATAAGCAAATATGCTATATGCAAACAGCTATTCATTTTTAAACAAGATTTTTATCCACAATGGTATCGCCATATCAACTATAATTAACGTTTTTGCAATATTGTAATTTACTTGATGTCATTTTCTTACAACTAAGAAAACCTTTCCTCTTCTTATGTTACCTATTCCACCTTTCACAATGAGGTGTGCACAGATTTACAACTCTAGTTCTTCTTATTTCTACTTTATTGCGTTTCTATGTATTAATTATCGTTTGTAAAACACTTTGCACGCGCTAAATATCTCTGAACTCTATAGTTTCTAGGACTTTTGTAACATTTTAGCACAACCGTGTACCTTACAACGTATCTGCCAAGCAGTTGAGCCACAATTATCTTTTTCATGTGGCAATAGGAATTATAATAATTCTAAGATCAGTGTTGTGGTTTGCGGCTTTCTAATTCAGACCGATTGGAGTTCGAAGGTTCTCCCGGTTTGTTGTTTAAAATGACATTTTTATTTCCTTAACTCGCTTATTACGCGTGCCTTTAGTTTTCACTAGTGTGTGAAACTGTGTGAAAATAATTAATGTGTATTTTTGCGAAACTGATGAAATGTAACATTTCGCGCTTATCTCTGTATTTCGAAAAACAGTTTAAATAATACCTGTAGTTGAGTGATGCCTAATTATCCATTTCTTTTGTACTAGAAAGTTAACGTTTTGAGGTCAGCACTGGTAGTTACTCTCTAAAGCTGATTCTGTTAGCAAATTTTAACAAGGTGCATTAATTCAATATTTACTATCTCTTTCTCCCCCTGCTCCCTGCCTCTCTTTCACCGATAATACTGTTCATCGCAATGGAAGTGCACAAAACGCAATTAAATCACCGAAGATCACTCATAATCGATGAAAACGACGATTCTGTGGAGAAACAGATTATTTCAATTACCATAGTGAAAATGATGTTCATAACACTGATTATATACTTTGGTAGTCACAAAAAAATAACCAAGGCTTGATTCACCAGAGCATTCATTTAACGTATTGACGCGGCATCATTTTGCTGCCCAACTTCCCTTCGCAGTTCACCAACAGCTTCAAACGGGCGTTTTCTCTGTCGTATATTTTCGAACCTTCGAACTTGATGGGTATAAAAGTAAGCCTGTTATTTTTGCTGTACTCGCTTGCAAATATTTCTCGCAACATAGAGAGAGATTCTTTTCTGGGGGCATCCATTGGTTCGAATCTAACCCAACGACTCCCGAAAGGCAATTTTACAACAATGCCTAAAACAATTTCCATATTACACTTTGCTGATCGCGTAAAGATAATGATACGACCAAGTACAAAACTGCAATGAATTTGAACTTAAATGAAACAAAGTGGACAAATGACTCGATACAATATCAAAGATAATTGTTAATAACAAAATGCAAGCAAAAACGACTTTGACAAGTGACTATTACGGCAAACGCAGAAACGGATGCCACTCACCATACCACATTACAAGGAAAACGGAATGGCAGTGACAAAGTTGTTGACGTAAGTGAAGGTGGAGGTAGCGCCGTTGACGATATTATCGAATCGATCACTGTCTAGAAACCCACCCACGATGAGTAGGCTCTTCAGGGTTGATATCTCTTTAAGTTAAATGCGTTATGTTAAATGGGCTTGTCGATTGGAAGAGGCTTCCGTTTAAGCAACTTGATATCATTAGTCTTGCGACAAAGAAGATATCAAGGGTCTCAAATTTTTGCTTTTGTCTGAACACTTTTGAAATCTTCACAATTTCACCCTGGAAATGACATATAACATTTGGGTCATTCCAGTGACATATTTAGTCATATTCAGTTACATGACGTATCCGCCACAGAAAATGTCACTTCACTATTTTATAATGGATCATAGGTTACAAAGTATGGGGCACTTTGGTATTCGACTTTCATGGGCATTAACGAATACACTAATGCTGATAAACATGACGCGCTCAGTGGGGGGGATGAAATGATTTGTCATCCCTTTCCACGTCAAAAAGAAATCAGTTTTGCTTATTTGGCAACTCATTTCTATTCTTGCTTTCTTGGGAGTGATCAAATGCGAATCACAATTTTTGTCAGCCATTTTTCCATGCTAGAAATTGAAAAAAATGAAGTTTGAATAGCGCGGTGTGCAGTACATTGACAGCCATGGCGATAATGTTGGAGAGGGTAGCAGCAGCTCCAGTCTCAACGTCGTCCTCGTCGGCGGCGGCGGTGTCATTCCTATTTTACTGCCCAGCGCCAGCCGCATGCCACTCCCACCCGACCGCGTCCCTCCACAGCCGCCACAGGAGCGCGGAGGTCTAGCGAGAGAAAAACTTTTACTCCCAGCGTTGAATATCAAGTACACGGTGGTGGCGGTGGTGGTGGCGAGGGCGGTGGCGGTGGCGGCGGCGGCGACGCGACGGTCAAGCGGTCGGCCTCCGCGTGACGGCCACCTCCGCCCCCGCTCCCATACCTCCTCGCTCCACCCGCCCCACCCTGCCCCGCCCCTTCCCCTGCCCCCGCCCCCGCTCGGCACCCCGTGTTCTCGCACGTGCTATCGCGAAGGCAACACTATGAGATGAATGGGCTTCCGAGTCGGCTCTGTGTCTCGAGACTCGCAGAGGCATTCCTTTTACGGGGGGCGAGCTTTAGAGGGCATTCTTTGTTTAAGGCAGGAAATGCCTGAGCCAATATGGCTGTGGTATTAGATTAGGCTCATGTGTTGGAATTCAAAAGATGCATTTGTTTAATATCATTCTAACATTTAAACCGCTGCATTATTTCACTGTTATTTTATCAAAAATGAGATATTATCCAGTTAATCAAGAAATTAATTGTAATTCTAAGTAAGAGAATGGATCATTTGCTAAAATGTTTGTAATCAAACTCCCGTGTTTTAGGTAGTCATTCATTGTTACGAACGTTAATTTTTATCATTAACGAAAAAAGCATAATAATCATCCTTAAGTAATTTCAATCGATTTAAACTTACAGTATATATTCATTGCTTAGAAATAATAAAAAAAATATAAAATCAACTTCTATAGAAATTTCCAATTATGTTTAAGTGAACTATTGTTGCATTTTTAAATACATATCTTTAATTTGTAAAATAAATAAACATCAATAATTAAGAGAGTAAGAGACCTTGATTAGAAAACTCGTAAACTTTGATAATTCTTAAAAAGTTATTTTTCATCCTTGAATCTGAAAAATATTATCTACAATAATATCAATGAAAGTTTTGTTGAAATGTGAAATAATTATTTCGATATATTTGAAAGATTTGGTTTTTATTTCATCCCAACATTTGAATAGTATTTTTAAGACGCAGTTGCTCAAGTTCATATTGTTTTATGGATCAATGTGCCTCTCCGACGTAGCGTATACCTGTCTCTCCGAACTAGTGATTGCCTGTCCAGTTGAAATTGCTTCATGCAAGGCTTTTCAGTCCAGATTTTTCTTCACCCATTTCCGGTAAAAGCCAACCTTATACCTTTCTAGGGGCAGCTAGCTATTCTTTTCTTATTACTTGCAATGATTCTACCCTAAAAATGTAAAAAAAGGTGAGAGGCTCATAAGTGGTGACAGCAAGGTTACAAAGAGTGGAAGTAAAATTTATGAATGATAATCTTGTACTTTGTTCTGTCAGGAACCCTGTACATTAGTCATATGGTCTGTATTTTCCTTGATGAATATGTATTTTACACACAAATGAGATGCGTTGCTAGTTCAGGACTTATTGTCTGATTTCGTTGAAGAAAGCAGAAAGATTCCATAAATGTTTCCGATGGTAATTGGTCGTTGTTAGACGTGGCCGCTTTAATCAGGTTACGAGAGCGTGAGGTACATAGGTTTTTTTATTCATTGATTGGTGATTTCGGGTGCAACAACAGTCTAATGTCCCGTACGTGTAGTGCATGTCGTTTCCTCTGGAGGTGGCGGTGATCTTTCCCGCTGAATGGCAATGTCCGGCACCGACCTCTCCGGCGGCTTGCGGCATTTGTTCAACGAGTATCTCCCACTATGTTTCGCAAATTACAAGAGGAGTATGAAAAATGGGGTATCACTATAAACCTTAAAAAACTGAATATATGGTAGCAGGAGATGAATATGGAGATCTGGACGTCGCTACAGGGAAAATTAAACGAAATGAAACCTTTAAATACCTCGGAGTTACCCTCTCCTCGAAGGGAAGAAGCTCTGATGACATTTCCAATAAGATAGAACAGGGAAAGAGAGCGATAAGACAATTAAACTCAATTCTCTGGAGTAAAAACATCACAAAACGGAAGAAGACCCATATCTTTAAGACCATCGCACAGAGCATAAGTACCTACGGAGCGGAAACATGGACAATGAACAAAAGGGATAAATGCAGGTTGATGGTCCTTGAAATGGACTATTAGAGAAGGTGCTGCCGGGTGTCCAGATTAGATCATATTAGAAATGAAACGACAAGAGAGATGATGAATGTAGAGAGCAGCATCTTGGATTCAATTGGCACAAAACGGTTAAACTGGTATGGACATCTCCAGCGCATGGGAAGTAATAGGTGGCGTAGAAGATCTGGGCATGGACACCTCCAGAGCGGAAGAAGCGTGGAATAACACCAAGAAGTTGGAGAAAGGACACCCAAGAAGAAATAGAGGCAAGAGGTCTGAAAGATGGAGACTGGGAAGATCGGAAGAGGTGGAAACTGAGAAGCGAGAAGCGGCGACAGCCGTAAAAAAATAACTCGCATGTGGTACATATATATATATATATATAGCGGGGCATCGCCCCTGCCGGGACAACTTCTAAGCTCCCGACTGGCATCCCGGCACCTAGGGAAGTGTAGTGCAAGTAAGTGGAAGAGTGTGTAAGTAAGGCTTGATGCTAAGACAAGGAAAATGTATAAAAAAGATCGCGCTAGATCCGTGAAACTCGCGAAAGTTTTTCAGATTGATTTGACGCAGGCGGTGAGGATTGTTCCGCAAGCCATTGATCAAGTTGTGCTGTAAACACTCATCTCAATTTTGTCTGGATTGTCCCTTTTTCATTGCAAATGTCCTGCGTCACTTCATTACTATTGTCCCTATTATCCCCTTGTATCACAAGTGAAGTGTTTAATGCATTTTATTATCGATTCTTCGAAAGTTATATTTTAGCTCAAGAATGTAAATTTTTAAAATATTATTTAATAACATTTTTTTAGAAATCCTATTAAATCAACATGTCAACAAACACGGAAATATTAAGAATACAGTTTTTGAATTATAATTTTAAAACTACTTGCTGTTTAGCTGCAGTGTAGTTTTTCGAAATACAAATGATAATAACCAGTTCTTCATACGAAACAGTAGTTGTATTATGCGTGTTTATTTTCTCTAACATTTTTTTGTAGAAGTTTCACTATTTTTACTTTTCAAACTTTTTCTTCACAAAATAATTTATCCACATGGTTTTGGATTATGCACAAACTCTATATTTCTTATTTGTGCAAAGAAATTAATTAGAGTTATTTTATACAGATCTGGAGATATACGGATAGTCAAAAAGTCAACTTCCCTAAAAGTGGCTTCATTGTTTTATCGTATGCTAGAAAGTGTAAAATGATGATTGCTACATATTTGACTATGCACTAGACACCAACACCTTGCAGGCTCCTCTGATCTGGGGTCAGCAGAACACCAGGCCCTCGCGACAACACGTACATGAGAGACAAGGGACAAACAACCACACCCAAGGCGGGACTCGAACGATATGACGTTTTTAAAGCGATATCCCGCGTTTAAGTTGTTCTTTTGACTTCCGGGGCAAACACTATTCCACAGCTGAGAAATAGGTGTTAACGTTTCATAAGAACGTTGCGCAAATACGAATTGTTATTTTACAAAGACTATTTCACTCATGTCTGTCCGCGTCGTAAGTAGCCAATGGTAAGTCTGGATATATTCAAATTAAACCAATCCCAGATGTTTATCGCCATCAGCTTATTTACCTTTTTTATCGCTGTGAAACCTTTGTTTACCTTTTTAAGATAACGATAGCAATTGTTTCATCTCCAAAACAGCTCTTGTGCATCAACATAATATTAAAATGTGTGGTTTTGGTAATGTTTAAAACTCTGAAATAGAATCTATTATTCAAGATTCAGTGCCGAAAAACAGCAAAAGGAGCAGAAAAAGTGTGTAAAAGAAATTTCAAGAATTTTGTCAAGGCAGAAAATACAAATGGACAGCACAAACTACAAATGAAGAAATTGCACATGTTTTAGGCAATTAATATACGAAGATTAGATTGTGAAGAGTACAAAGTGTATGCCATCAAAACTATGTGGAACGTTACAACCAAAATTATTCAGGAAAATATTTTAATGAGTACACACGTGTGTTCAATCCATTCGAAATTGACGAATTCCGCTGCTAATTCATCTTGTACATCTTCCATTTCAAATACTTCTACGGAAGACCAAGACTTGGAGACCAACTTCCTACAACTTTAATAATTGTGCTTTTAATAAATGTTCTTGTCAGTAGCCTTGTTATAATTGTTTTCCGAAAGTTTTATTACCATAAAATTGAAACATATTTGAAATCATTTTCTGCATTAAACTGTTATTCAAATGTTACTTGATTATAAGTTATTCCAGGAGGCAGTGATAAGTCGGAACTGAATGAAAGGTTTTCATTTTTCGGTTGTAATTTTAAGTAATATTTCCCTTTTTCGTAATTCCTGTGATTTAAATTATCCTTTCAAATCATATAATGTGTTTATTCGTGAAATAGTCACACTAAATATCACTCGAAGTGCTGTGCTAGCCGGTAAATTCACTCCTCGCTACGCGAGTCGTGAATTTACCGGCTAGCACAGCACTTCTCGTGATATTACTTATGACTATTTCACTCATGTCTGTCCGCGTCGTAAGTAGCCAATGGTAAGCAAAGATATATTCAAATTAAACCAATCCCAGATGTTTATCGCCATCAGCTTGTTTACCTTTTTTTATCGCTCTAAAACCTTTGTTTACCTTTTTAAGATAACGATAGCAATTGTTTCACCTCCAAAATAGCTTGTGTACATCAATATAATGTGACGTTTTGGTTATGTTTAAAACTCTGAAATAGAATATTATATTAAAAATTCAGTTTCGAAAAACAGCGAAAGGAACAAAGAAAGCGTGTGGAAGCAATTTCAAGAATTTTGTGAAGAAAGAAAATACAAATGGACAGCACAAACTACAAATGAGGAATATACACATATTTTAGGTAATTAATATACGAAGATTAGATGGTGAAGAGTACAAAGAATATGCTGTCAAAACACTGTGGAACGTTACATAAAAAATTATTCAGGAAAATACTTTAATGAGTGCACACGTGTGTTCAATACATTCGAAATCGACGAATTCCGCTGCTAAATTCATCTTGTACATCTTCCATTTCAAATACTTCCACGGAAGGGCAAGACTTGGAAAACAACTTCCTACAACTATAATGATTGTGCTTGTAATAAATGTTCTTTTAAGTAGCCTTGTTATTATTGTTTTTCGAAAGTTTTATTACCATAAAATTTAAACATATTTGAAATCATTTTCTGCATTAAACTGTTATTCAAATGTTACTTGATTTTAAGTTATTCCAGGAGGCAGTGATAAGTCGGAGCTGAATGAAAGGTTTTCATTTTTCGGTTGTAATTTTAAGTAATATTTCCCTTTTTCGTGATTCCTGTGATTTAAATTATCCTTTCAAATCACGCAATGTGTTTATTTGTGAAATAGTCACACTAAATATCACGAGAAGTGCTGTTCTAGCCGGTAAATTCACGACTCGCGTAGCGAGGAGTGAATTTACCGGCTAGAACAGCACTTCTCGTGATATTACTTATGAGAAATAAATGTAAAAAAATCGACTCTCTATATCATAAATTAGTCACTCTGCGATGTGTCTCTATGTTACTGTTCTTAATAATCTGACAATGAGTTCTCTCGCAAAAATATTGAATGAATAGTTATGCCAATAGCTCTACCTCTTCTTAATCTTTTGTAGTTCCAAATTCTTAGAGGCGACCGTTAAATACTGATAACTGTAGGAAATGTGCCTGGTCGCTGACCTCGGGAACAGGTGGCCGCCTGAAAGAGAAAATACTTACACTGTTAAAGCATTTGTAAACACCATAAAATTATGTTAATATACTTTTCCGCATTATTAAAGTGACTATTTGTACGGGTTTCACGGTTTTAATTCATTTACTGATTGAAATTGGCCTTGTATTTACAGTATTACTACTGAAAAGCTAGAGTACGCAGAATCGCAGTATACAAAAATGTAATAGAATGTACCAAAATATCCAAGATTGTTTTGTATAAAATATCAATATTTTCAAAAGGTGGCATTTTGTAAATTATTCTTTCCAAAGTTAAACAGCTTGGTGGTGCAACCAAACTTCAAACGTTTCTGACGATCCATATCAAGAAGTAACCTCAAAAAATTAGATAAAACCTCCAAAGTATTTTCTTCTTCTGAAGAAAAACAACGTTGGAAACACGAAAACCTATTTTTTAGTGCTTAGGTATGTTTCCGAGTTATGCACAATTGGAACGTGTATGCCTCGTCTACTAATAATGTAATTAAGTAAATTAGAGCCTGTTAAGTGTAATAAAATGTTAACTACATTATTTTACATCTCTTATTATATGACAGATTTCTATTGTTGCTGTCTGCTTGTGATTGCACCATCTCAAGGGATATCACAACAGATATCTTGCGGGTAGAATTTGTGTTTGCTGTTTTTCTTACATCGCAGTCCTCAAACTTCTCATTTTTTCGCCATTAATCTGTTTTGTGCATCCATCTTGGGTAATTCCCAACCTAGATGTAACACACGGAGATTTGTGTCCGAGGTCTCTTTTAAATAGCTCAAAACCGTCATCTTTCGTTAGCGTATTTTACGAGTCTACACTCGTAGTAGGGATAATAATTTTGATATTTTATTATATAATTATTTTTCACTAATAGTTATAAGAACATTATATTTTTCTACATTTTTTTAAATTGAGATAATTTGCAAGGTCCTAATTGATCGGGGGCTTAGACACATTGATTCAGCTATTCCCTCGCTCCTGGTTTTCTGTTTTCTGCCCTCATCGGTAGCCCTCGATTCTTTCCTGGTTTTCTGCTTTCTACCTTCACGTGTTTCGGTGGGGGGGGGGCGCAGTTCCTCGCTGACGGGCGATTGCAAATTTGCCGCAACAGGAGCAACACGACGTTCAGCCGGTAAGCGCGCGCACCCGTTCACTTTTCCAGACAATATCAAATGGTTCCGCGGCCGCCGCCGCCGCCGCCGCCGCCGCCGCCGCCGCCGCCGCCGCCGCCGCCGCCGCCGCCGCCGGAGCGCCGGGCGGTGCGGGCTGCGGCTGTTCGCCCTTGCGCGGTGCGGCGCCGCGCGGGGCCTGCCTTGCCTTGCGCACAATGCAGGTAATGGCCGGCGCTGGGCCTGGCCGAGCGGCGCTAATTGCGTTGTGTAAGGCAGCCGCCACGGGAATTAGCCTCGCGGCTGCGGCCGGGAGGCTGCGGCCACGCCGCACCGCCCCCTTGCCTCACCCGCAACGCGCTCTCCGCCGCCTGCAGCTGCGGACGTCGACGAGAGATTCGGTGGTGGAACGATCGGACAGTTATACGTAGGTCACTCTAAAATAATTGTACATTATTTTTTTAAATTTATTTTCTTTTCTACGTGTTTGCTCTTTACGTATTTCGTAGAATCATTCTTCTCGCTTTAATTCGTATTTATTTCAGCCTGTTTCCTCATGTGTTGTTCTCGTACCACTCATTTAAGATGACTGCTGCTGGCTTTACGTAGCAACGTGTTGTGAGAACAATAAAGTCACAAACATTCACAAGAGGTTAAAAATGTGAATGGAGATGATGCTGTTGATCACAAAGTTAGTCGTGGGATTTTAGATTAGCTGGGGAATTATGGCAAGTAAATAATAATAAGTTTATTATCTTTCAAATGGACTGTTATCCTGTGGCAAGTTACAAATACAATAACCTTGGACAATCTTCAAAATGTAATACAATAGTAAAACCAATTATAATAATAAACAATAATATTAATAATACAATAATTAATAATACAAGAGTACTCCCAGTGTTTATACAATTAAGAATTTGGAAAGTATGTACCTTACAAGTAATACAATAGTTATTTATCTATACGGCGCCAAGTAGACGCCCCTCGCCCCGAGATATACTCAAGATGTCCCGCGCAGAGGCAGACCGCGTCCTTCACATTTTTCTGACAATGTGCAGTTCATTCACAATCTCATTTTGGCTGATAAAAGTGTAATCGTGAAAGAATTGTCAATGAAAGTGGGTTTAGGAGAAGCGAGTATGGACAGAATATTGAAAGAACTGCAACTGAAAAGTGTTTCTAGGAGATGATGACTCCAGTGTGAAGGGTGCTAAACAGTGTCTCAGACGTTCTGCCCCAGACTTCTACCGTGCGGATATACATGCCCTTTTTCAAAGTTGTTGTGGGGCAGTAGAAATAGACGGAGTTAAGGTGGAGAGGTGACATTTTGTTCCTCAAAGATGGATCAACGTACTGTAAATATAGGGCAGTAATGGAAAATAAATTGAACGTTTAAAAAATTGTTGTGCATTACTTTTGGAGTGACCCTCGTACATAAGTTGGCAAGTCCAAATACGATGGAATCCATATTTTTTTAAGGGCGGAAGAATCCGCCTTGCTTCGGATATAAATAAAGCAGGGTGTCCCATGTTGTAGATTTACTGCATGTAAAATATCCTCAAGCCTAAAAACACCCTCTGATATAAATTATAATGGCTTGTTTCGTCGCCCTAGTGATACGCGTACTGGCGCTGCTAGATGGCAGAAGTATCGTAGTAAAATTCGCGTGGCTAGGAGGAAAAGTAGGCCCGACGGCCTGAACCTCATTAAGTAAAATAATGGATCATTGAATTGAATTAAATTGATTACTCCGATTAAAATGTAAGGAAACTGAAAGTGATCAGCTGGAATGCGGTTATGAAATGGGAGGAGATGTTTAAAATATTGTTTATTTTATTGAAGCTCCCGATTGGATAATCGCGTCCTTACTGATGAAAAGTCAATTAACCGGCTAAAGAGGCTCACTGATGTCACTGTAGTGCCTCTGACCTGGAGGTCCAAGGATTTGAGTCACAATGGTGGCAGGATTTTCGTCACTAGCTAGATAGCTAGGTCGAATTCAACCGCTGTCTGCAGGAGAATTCTAGAGGCCGGCTGCTCTGCTCGATAGTTTTCCTTGGTTTCTCCAAATACCAGGCAAATCCCGGCGCAGTACCACTAACGCAAATCACCGGAGACCAGTGGAGAGCATAGGGCTTACCTCAGGTGGGAGGGAGTGACCTACTGGCGGGAGATACTTGGATAGGAAAAAACACAATCAGACGTGTAGCGTAGCGTAATTTGTATGTAGGGGTTTGAAAGGCGCTAAACAAGCTGGTAAAATTTCATGTCAATCCGCGCATCCAGCACGGTGAGTGTTGCGTGCTAGAGGCTTTTCTGATACATAGTGCAAGGCTCCTTTACTTTTTTAATATTAACTAATACTGTTCACTCTTTTTGTTTTTGAATATTATTGGATCACTTTCATTTACATTCGAGGGTTTTGACATACAACTTTCCTTACTTGTTGTATATGTACAAGTGATTCTGTACAGAATCACGATCACTGGAATTTCTCTGTAAGATAAAACTTACTGTCGAATTGATGACAACTGAAATGAATTCTCAGCCTTTTCTCTTTTAGAAAACAATAACAATTAACATTTATTATCGCTAAATTTACAATATGCGAGATCTCATTACTTGAATTGAAATGTTCTTTGATTATGGATTGTACCGTACGGTTTTGATATAGAAAGTTCGTAAGCTTACGATGTTTCTCGAATGGGTCTTCTCGGATGGTTTCCCGTGCAATCCAAGTGACGTCTCCGATGGTCCGTCTAAATTTTGAAGGCCCTTGATATCTCGATTCGATTAATTTCTTAAAACCTTCGATATATTGCGCCGAGACTGGCCCTAATTTCGGTTCCGTGTGGAACGCTATGCGCGACTGCCAT
>JAHLJT010004567.1:95038057-95061796 GCA_031308135.1 Acheta domesticus | reverse complement strand
CGAAAAATGCTTAATAATATCTGTACAGAAAAACAGGAGGGAAATTAAAGAGAAAGAGATTATAATTAAAAATAATCAAAGGAATATAAATAGACAGATTTTTTTGAAAACTTGATTTTTAAGTATAAAAATATTCATAAGCAGTTGCGAGTATATTTATAACTAAAGTAGTCCATTAATGAGAGTATTGATATTTATAAATCAATGTTATTTTGACATGTGGCCGCATCAGAAATATGCTATTTGTAAATCAACATTTTTGCCACTGCACACAAATTATCTCTATTTTCCACATAAACGGCTTGGTACATAGTGGATTATTATCAGCATGCTTAATTTTATCAAAGGAAAACTGGAAGAATTATTAAAAGTAATTCACTACTTTCGTTCCAAATATGGTTCACAATCCCAATTCCACATTAAAAGTACACAGTATTTAAACCTCTATAAAGAAACGAACACGCTCGTATGATTCAATTGAAACTATTGAAAAAAATTGATATTTATGAAGTTACTAGAAGATCACAAAAATTAACTCTACTGTGTTCACACAACTTTATTAATAGTACACACTATTTTCATTATTAGTAATTCGTATTCGTGTTCCAAAACTTGTTCTTCTACACTATCTTTACCATCTTTTTAAGAGGAAATAAGAAAAAGCTTTTTCTACTTTGAACGACATTCAGGTGTATTGAGTAAAGTTTGCTCCATACCTTTCACCTTCTCCTCTGATATATTCGTGTACAGTTCCAAATAATAAAACCGTTTTACATTTATCTCATTAATTTATATTAACGTATTCCCGATTATACCCTTGATTATTTAGTTATTGATTGCATATTAACACAACATTTACAATGAAACTAATTTTCTTACGAAATTTATAAATCGAAAGAGTTACTTCGTAACTTACGATCATTGCCCATCAATTCTCTCCTCCAAGTGTCTTATTCCTCTTTCTTTCCCTCCCCAAAATAAAACACCACATTCTTAACGAAACATACTGCATCTCTTGCCAACCGACTTCCGAAGTCTCATGCATGATTCACCTCTTTACTTGGCATTTTGTTGCTTTCATTTCATGAGTGACACATAATCACTATATTTTTTACGCTACTGTTTACAATAGCTCCTACTGTAAATACGAATTAAAAAAATACGAATGAAAAGGTCGTCTTAATTCTAAACTTTCTACAGAAATTGGAAGGAATGGCGCAGATCCCAAAACGTCACTCCATTTCAGAGAGCTACTGGCTGCTGTGGCTGAGCGGAACCAGTGTTGCCAGAGCAGTGTCTCTAAACTGGGCGGTTCTAGGGTTGGAGCTCCTACTGCGGGGGATTTTCAACACTGGCTAGGTAGCTAGGGTCGAATTCATCTACTAGAGGAGATTTCTAACGGCCGGATATTCTCATTGGGCTTTCTGCGATCAATAACCGTGTTTCTCCGATCATTACTAGGTAAATACCGGAGTAGTGTCAACAAACTTCTTTCCTTGTTTTCTTGTCCTTGTCCATTCTTTTGGCCTCTCTCTCTCTCTCTAACACACACACACACCACACACACACACACCACACGCTTGTAAGCAATTCATAATCACATGTCGGGAGGTTACAGTTGTCCCGATTGGGGACGTCGTCCAGTTGGGGGAGATACCTGGGAGCAGGCGGAGTTACCCCGCTAGCCGAAGTGTATGTCGGCGACGGATTTCACTTTCTGGCAGGGAGGAACATCTCCACCTCTCAGGACATAAAAATACATTACACTTAGGGGAAAAATGACCACAGCATCTGATGCGTCCGGAAACAAAAATAATCGATTAACCAATCCAGTGGGCGAGGGACGAACCCGAGCGCTCCACCCGAAGACGTGGGAGCGGAGCGGGTGTGCCGCCGCCGTGCCGCGCCGCGCCGCGGCGACAGGCTGTCGATCGCAACCCTCCCTGCGGACGCCGGTGGCGTTGTCAGTCGCGATAATCTAAATTGCTACCGCGGTTAATAGAGCCACACCTGCTACCGACGGCTCGCGGACATATCAAGTGTCCGTAATCGGGCGAACTCGTGGCCGCCTCTCCCGCCGCCACCTCTGCCATCGCTCTCTCCGCCGCGCAGTGCAAAACTCGCGAATGCGTTCGGACGAAAACGAGCCACTGAGTGTAGGCGCGGACCTACAGGGCGGCTTGTGAGGGTTTCACTCTCCAGTATCTCCGATCCGCGGGGCACCGTCACAGTCGGGACAAGTTCTAAGCTCCCAGAGTTTTCTCGGGCTGGAGCTGTGCCCTGCTGTTGGGAGATACTTGGTTGGCGGCAAACATCATTAGCCTATGGGAGGTCGGCGCTGAATCTCTCATCCAGCAGGGAAGATCACTAGTACCTCACGAAGAAAACGCATGGACTACACATACGGGAATAATGACCTTAGCAGCTGACGCGTTCGGATTCACTAGTCAATTAATCAATCAATCTAAGATCCGGCTGGTCTCGCGACGTGCTCTCTCTCCTGGTTGCAAAGGTGGACTTCCGCTAGAGAAACAGTAGCCTAAGGGCCCAAGTTCAGAGGGACCACATTTTAATAGCAAATAGGGCCAAGAACATTTTAAACAGTTTTTAGATTATGAAAATGGAAAAACAATTTTTATTTGACTAATAATGCAGCCTTTTAAATATATTTATATAAAACAAATTTTGAAATGTTTGGATTACTGGAATAGATTGTGATTCCGGGCGCGTCAACTAGTGAGGTAATTATTCCCGTAAGTGTAGTGTGTGGTTTTCCTCGGGAGGTGGCGGTGATCTTCCCATACTGGATGGCGAGATCCGGCGCCGTCCTACCGTTGACTAGCGGGGCTTTCCCCAACCAGCTACCTCGGCACTGCCCCAGCCGGGACACGATCTAAGCTCCCAACCGTTCTCCCAGCATGTGTTGTAATGCATGTTAGTGTAAGCGTGTATGTATGTAAGGGATGAGGATAGGACAAAGGAAGAAGAAGGAAAGATCGCGCGCGGTCCGTCACCCGTTTGTTAGGGTACTGCTCCGGCATTCACCTGGTATTGATCGAAGAAACCACGAAAAACTACCGATCAGAGCAGCTGGCTGCTAGAATTCTCCTCAGAATTCGACCTAGTTGACAAGCTAGTGTAGAAAATCCTGCAGCCGTCGGGACTCGAACCTAGGATCTCACGGTCAGAGGGACTGGAGTGACATCAGTTGATGCCTGAACCATCACTCCCGGTACTGGAATAAAATCGCAAATAAGTGGGAATTAAAAAACAGAATTTTATAAAAAATATTTAATAATTATTTCATATTATTTTGCAGTTGATATTTGCATTCTGCATCTCCAACGCTTGCTGGAAAATTTCTCGGTCGATGGAGTCATAAGGGTCATCAAACCATCGCTCGACTCAAAGCACGAGAATGAAGAGATGATAGAGAAGGAACTTAGCGCGCGATCTGAAGACCGATGTTTATGGTATTGCTTCGACATCCACCTAGAGTTGAGCAGAAAATCTCCGGAAACAACTGTTTAGAACACCCAGTCTCTAGAATTCTTATCTAGGCAGGTCGTCCGTATCAACCTATATTTCATTGGTGTCGAAAATACGTTCTGTGAAGAGTCGAAGTCCTTCAGGTCTACGAAGCCCCAGTTGTGAGATCACGATAACTCAAGTTAACACTTACTGTAATTCATAAATTACACTATTTTAAATAAATAAAAGTTACTGAAAGTAAAAGAAAATTAGATCTTTCGCTTTTAAATATAACTTTAAACGAAACAAACAGAAGAGGTTTTTCAAGGCACCTAAAAATTTGCAATGTTACGGAAGAATTCTCATTCAGAATTCACCTAACTGCTTAGTTTTTGTGTCGAAATTCTTGTTCGCATCTTCGGGACTTGAACCTAGTTTTTTTTGTTATGAATGCAACCCTGATAAGATTGAAATTTGTTAAAAGAATTATCTCCCAGACCGGTAATCGAACCACCCTGGTCTCCTGGTTTACAGCTAGTTGCTCTAATCACTCAGCTGCCGGTACGTGTAACGCCTTAAATGGTTTCTTAGACCTGATATATTGCCCGTTATGTGACATTCAATTGTCACCACACTGCTACCTTAATGAGAATTGAAAAAACTGTTAATTGACTTTCCCATTTCAGAGACACTGCTTCCTTAACTATGGGCTTCGAGTCTCCATGGGTAGTATGCTCGGGGAGGAAACATTTTGCCCACCAGAATGTCCGGGAGTAGGTGTCAAAGCGTGAACCTTTCAGCCAATATCGCGGCGCCTTTTCTGCTAAGACAAATATCAGACTGCAGCTGCGAAGAATAATATATAACAAATATATTGACTCCGTTTCGACTTTGTGTCGTCACATTATAGTTCCCGTGATGGCGAGGTACGTAGTATATCAGAATCTTAGTCGTTAACTTCATGCATACCATCTTAACTGAAACCACAGTTATGACGAGAGCGTAGGCTTTCGCGGCCGCAGTGGCTGAGGGGGGACGCCGCGTCCTAGGCACAGGTTGCCAGTGTTTCGGGTTTCGGCCACCATTCTGCGACCTTCCTCAGGGTGAAATGCCATTTCCGAATGGCGGCGAAGTAAACATAGTTGTTACCTTTCATGAACTCCCTATACCATCCATCCAGTGGAAGGCAATGGTAAATTATCACAGAGGTGAAGAAAGAATGATTATAAAGGCGTAAACACACTCCCATCTATGCTCAAGAACTGCATATAATGCTCTTTTCCTCCTCCTCATCATCATCGTCTTCGTCATAATCCGTAATCATCTTTAACACCACCATAATCATCTTTAGCGAAAATGAAGGTCAGGAAGTAATATTCCAGTGACCAAAGAAGTGAAAAATCGGTTTTCAAAAAAAAATAATGATTTTATTTTATAATGGTGGAATAATGAAGGGATATTTTGCGAAGGAGAAAAATATCATCGAGGCACAAATTGTTGATGACATGCTTGTGAGAAACTCGCTTATGTGTCCTTAGATCTTCTGGAGTTAAATGGAAACAAATATGGCATTGACTGCTTATGCGCTGTCTCTGTATTCATATCTGTTTCCTGATATAATTGCAATAAGACCAGTGCAACTATAATATTTTTTAACAAGTAGTCTCCCATCTCTGGGACTTTCTTCTTCTCCTATTTCTTATTGCTTTAATGCTGACACAGAATACTAAAGAGTGTTATCTTCAAAAACTTATATCGAAAGAAAAAAAAAATGATTGAAATTGCAAAAGTTTTCCTTAAGCCTTCAAATCAAAACCTATCCTCAAGACACCAATCACTATTTACTGAAAAATGATAATTTCAAATATAGGGGTACTTTTGAAACTGTAATGCACTTTATGGTTCTCATTTTAGTAAATAAAAAGACTTCCTGAATATTTGCACGCCAAGGAAACTTCAGCTCTGCAATCTATTGATTTGTTTTTCCCTTTTAGTGTATCAAAAGATCAATACCGAAAGAAATCGGTAGTGACAAATAAACAAGAATGAAAATGATATGTGGGTTTTTGTCCGAGCAGATTGAGGAATCTCTGCACTGTGCGATGTCGTTGCATCGTGTATGTGAGACGAAGAAGGTTTGCGAAAGAGGCAGGGCGAGGTGCGGATTGGAGTGGAGTGGAGTGAAGAGAATGGCGTGGAGCAACGCGGCGTGGAGCAACGCGGCGCGGTGCGCCGGGCGTGACCTGTTAATAATTCCACCTCGGAGTGTCCTTACGGTGCCCATTTATTTTTTGTCATCGATCGATATCGAGAATCATGACGGTCACGCAAACACATTTAATGCATTAATAGCAGTGCCCTAGAGTTTACTTGGAGTCTTCGTAATGGTTCCGCGTTCTAATTGGATGGAACATAGAGAAGACACGCGAATTAAATGTAATTAATATCTATTTAAGATATCGATTGGTTTTTAGTATCTAGCGTTTCGAAGATCCTTACGTTTTCAGGCATGGATCGAGAACGCGATGTGAGTAGTGATGGCTTAATTTAAATGTTAAAAATCTATTAGTTTTCCGTGCGATATATGTAAGTATTTTTTTAAAGGCATATTATTGTTGGACAATAATTTTTTTCATCATTTTTGAAGGCAATTCATATAATAGGTCGAAATGTAGAATATTTTGTATTATTATTATTATTATTATTACTATTATTATAAAATTATTATTATTATTACTACTATTATTATATTCTTATTATTATTATATTCTTCTTCTTCTTATTATTATTATATTCTTATAAATGTGTTTCTGTAGTCACAAAAATGTTTATTCAGATCACAATATTACATACGGAGAAATAGTGGGAAGGAACTGCAAAGGTGTCTTTGCTATGTTGTGTGATCGCTATAGTAATCTTGGTTTTGTCCCCGTTTCAGAAGTACGTGAAGTAAAAGCTGGTATGGATGGTTGCGTGAGCAGTGTAATTTTCCCCAACGATGCTTGCAAGTAAGTAGTTTATGGCCACATAAATCTTTCGTGTCTAAGAAGAAACGTCAGTGGTTGTTGTCTCTGATTTTTCGAGAAAGAACTAAAATTATTTGTTGAAACAGAGGAATGCAGCAGAATAAAATCCAATCGAGTTGTAAAATTCGATGATAATTTTGTTCTTTTCTTGTAAAATAGTTTCCACTGAGAGAAGAAAATATTTACAAATGTTACATATTGAAAAAGAAACATTTTTGCTTATCTATGCAAACATTCGTCATTTTTTCTTTTCCTTGTAATTTAGATGCGTAGAAGGAAAAATTGTAACTTCTAAAAATTGACAATGTGACATACTGACAAAGAGAATTACCCTTAGACAATAATAAGTACAAATTCATCTCGTTGAAAACAAAGTATTTGGAATACGAGATCCCAGCGCGAATATCTCCAGATCACGCCGGCTAAAGTAATAACATTTAGGGATAGACGAAACCTTCACACACTTGACCCAATAAGCTAGACAATACCGCTAATGATAATCATCTAAAATATTTTTTTGGTCGCTTAAAAGTTCTCTTTTCTAACAAATGATGGACTGAAATTTATTTGTCAACTCGCTTCATAATACTATTTCACACAACTATTTCATTTGTTTTAAGAAGTTTACACATTACCAATTAATAAAATAATATATAATATTGCAAAGATTGAATATAAATCAAAATATTGCTAACTAAACAAAATCACTTACGGTTCATATTATTTATTAATGCCCCAGAGCACTGTAAGCAATTTTGTCGCGGTACGGTCGGTACCACATGGATGTAGGCAGATTCAAGAACATGGAATGTTGTTAGCAATTAATATAAAGCGAATGATACAATAAAATCAAATGCTAAATAGATAATACTTAAATTGAACCCACTGGAAAAATGTAGGTTTTGTTTAGATAAAACTGTTAAAATAGCGATCATCACCTTTACAGTTGGTAACAGTCTTGTTTGTTCAGTCCATAATTTGCCCGAAAAACATTAATTTTAAGTGGAAAATTAATACTAATGAAAAATATATTCCAAGATAATTGAATAATTCCAGTTATATAAAATGTAACTTTGAACACCTCGAAGAAATGGTCTTGAATTTGAAATTCACCAGCACATTCGTTTGGGAACTAGCCGCTAGGAAGGTTTCCAAGCATCAAAATGTGCTGAACTTCAAATTCAAAGCCGTTTCGTCTAGGTGTACAAAGTTACATTTTATTCTACTGGAATTATTCAATTATCTTGTAACATATTTTTCATTAGTATTAATTTTCCACTTAAAATTAATGATTTTCGAACAAATTATGGACTGTACAAACAAAACTGTTACCAACTCTATTTGTTTCGAACTTAGCGTAGCGTAGTGTCTACCGTCTCTCCCATCCCGCGAACCCGCATTGAGCTTTCTTCTCGTGCAGCTGTTGCAGGGGCCGTCGCGTCGGCGGCTGGAGGGGAGTCGCTCCAGATAGAGCCACTGGCAGGGGCGGTGCCCTCCCGCCCGCCCTCGCGGACGCCGCCGCCGGCCGGGGGCGAGGGCGTGGGGCACGCATTGTCTGCTCCGTCGCAGCGGGGGCGGGCGACGTGGAACCGCTCGCTGGCTCGCTCGCTCGCGCGCGCCCACGCGCCCGCCGCCCCCGCCTCGCCGCCGTCGCATGCGTGCGGGTGAGGATGATAATCGCCTGTGACACCTCTCTTAAGTCGCACGCGAGGACCGCTTTCGCGGTTGCTCTCCGGCTCTGTGATAGAAATTGAAGTGTTTCCGTGCTGTACTGGTATCATGCTTCCGCGAGCATTCTTTCTTGATCTTCTTTTCTATCGTTATCATGTTCTTCATAATCTTTATTTTCTTCTTTCTCTTTTCCTTCATCATCTTCTTTATGTTTATCTTTTTCTTTATCATCATTTTCTTCTTTGTCACCGTCACCATCTTTTTCTTCTTTCTTTCTTTCTTTCTTTCTGTCTTCCTTACTTTCTTTCTTTCTTTCATTCTTTCTTTCTTTCTTCTTTTTTCTCTGTAATTTCTTTCACACCACTTTCTTCTCCTTCACCATATTCATCTTTATCTACCACTATTTTTTTATATTCATTTCTGTCTTGCCAGTACAAGTCCTGTGTACTATTCCGATCCCACCTTCTCTTCTCGATCTTACCACACTTCTCTATCCAAATGAATTACATGACTACAATTACTACTGAGTAGGTAACTGTATGGAGGCATTCCGCACTTCTTCGCAAATCTTTGTTTTAAATATGTAAACAAGTTCATTCCGGGGCCCAACTTCCAACGGCCGGGCTATGAACTGTGTTACATCATAAAACGCCTACAGATGTGGGTGGGTAAGTGTTTTAATATTGCTAAACGTTTATTAACGAATTCAAATGCATAGACCCAAGCGATTAAATTGCACTGGATATCAATAGTCTATTTAATTTTTCATCTATTTTGATATTCTGCACTTTTCTGAGCACCAGGTGTGGAGGTACCCAGAACAACCTAACCATCACCGAGAAATAGAAAGTGGAAAATGTCTAATATTGAATATTAGGGCCTAAAAAATACAAGTGAAGAATCCAGACCCTGTTCTTGAATTTCGCCTATCAAATATGATAATGATGACTCATCCATCAAAAGATAATTCAATTAATAAAAAGGTTCATAAAGATAATTTTTACTTATAACAATTACCAATAACTAACAAAATAAATCATTTTAGAAAAAAAACATTTTAGCAATCGATTTATGTATGGAGAATTTTGTTGTATAATGTTAATATTCTCATACGTCATATTCAAACTTGGTGGAACACGATTACTCAGATTACTACTAAACTATAAGTTCACTAAATTACTATTACTAAATTATAAGTTCGCGAACGCATTAAAAAAGAACAGTATGTACATTGTTTTTGTCGAAAGATTTGTAAGAAATTTTATAACGGACTTTTGAAACTACTGTCGCCAAGTATTTTTACAAGACGATGTACGTTTCCAAGTGTCGTACGAGGCGATAATCTAGAGTGAAATTTAGCACAATGGAAGATGCATGGATTTTTTTTCGATTTCAAAACACTCCGGCTTATTATTATTTTTTTACTGAGAATTGGTGCAACTATTTTTGTGAAGAAAAAATGAAACATAGAAGTAAACTTCTAGGATACTCAATTCCAATTAGATATAATGTCATAACCAGGCCGAGAGTTTTTTTTCACGGATGAAGTTGAGTCTTCCTGGTTACATACTCGTATAGCTGCACTCATTATACAGGATGCATTCATGACACAGGAAGTTACTCACAATGACATTGATTTAGTACAGACTGACTCAAAGTCATTACATTACAAAATCTACTCGTATTTCCTTTCTTTATTGTGTGGCAGCATATACTATATACACGTACTCATATTAAAGAGGAAGGTTATAGTAACCCCCCCCCCCGCCTACATTTATAGGACACCGCGTTATCCCACAGAAATGACAAATTGACGTAGTGACAGATCAGATGCATTCTACCACTTAGTGTTTAACATGTATACAAAACGGACGGTAAACGTTTTATTGTAGTCGAAATGGACTATAAAGTGCTTTATTCGTTCTTTATTGTTGTGCTATGCGGAACTCCCTGTCTTCATAAATAATTTTCTGAGCGATATCAAAAGTCGATGGGCGTTGAAGGTCGCCAGACTTGACATAATAATACGGGGAGGGACGTGAGGAGGGGATAAAGAGAGACGTAACAGGTCGGTAGCGCATGCGGAGAGTGAAAGAACAGGGAGAGATCGCGAAGGTCACGTAATATGTGATGTGCTGACGCATTTATTTGTGATTTGTTCAACACAAGAGTGAACACAAGTAAAAATGTTCAAAATTAAGCAATGAAATATTTTAAGAGTTTCACAACGTAATGTCCTTCGCGCCTAAAACCGGCTTAGGTGGCTTAGGGCATCAACTGATGTCACTGCAATGCCTTTGACCGGGAGGTCCTAGGGTTTGAGTCTCGACGGTGGCAGGATTTTTGATACTAGCTTGATAGCTAGATCAAATTCGACCGCCGTCTGAAGGAGAATTCTATCGATCCGCTGCTCTGATTGAAGGTTTTCTGTGGTTTCTCCGATCAACACCCGACGAATGCTAGAGCACTTCTTTAACACAAGAGCCACTGTCCGCACGCAATCTTTCCTTCCTCTTCCTTATCCTATTATCACCCTTACACACACCCACACTTACATGCACTACACTACCTCACATGTCGGGAGACAGGTCGGGAGCTTGGAGCTTGTCCCGGTGGAGGCGGTGCTCTCCTGGTAGGAGATACGTGGAAATACCTCGCAAGCCGGCGGCGTGTGGATCGACGCTGGATCTAGGTATCCAGGGGGGGGTAAGTTCACCGAAAACTCCCGCCATTAAAATAGGCCCGTTCTAACTTTCTCATACATTATTCCAAAATCTACCCTCAGTTACAGATGCGTCTCATTTCACTTTAGGTGAAGAGCATTCCGTAGAACCTCGTCTACGTAACCGACTCCCCTTTCACAACTTCCTCCGTAATGTGGCTGATATTAGGTAATGAAATAAAAACTCCTCCCATTAGAAGTCAACAATATGTATTCCTCCGTTTACAAATTTGCACTGGTTTATTCTAATGTTAAAAGGGAGGTCGCCGTAGCTACCCCCTTCGCATATTTTTCGAATGAAAATACTCGTTCCAAACAACTGAAAAGCCGTATGGCTGAGCGTTGTATGATCACCTCATTCTGAAATAATAATAATAATAATAATAATAATAATAATAATAATAATAATAATAACAAAAATGAAAACAGGCAGTGCACTTACGGGTCTAATCACCTCAGCAGTCGACGCGCCCGGAAACGCCAATCAGTCAATCAATTGCGTCTGAAGAGCCAGTTTAAGTGATATTATTTGGGGGCAAAATTGTAATACAAATTATAAAAAATTATTTCGTGGATCGCACGTGTCATCTAATTTCGTAATTAGAGTTTTCTTTAACACCAATAAATAATTTTTTCTCCAATAATACTTGAATATATCAAATGCGAGACTCTTCTTCGCTTATATTTTCCATTATACTTGCTATCCACAAGAAGATGCACAATTAAGTGTTGTTGTCCATCTGATTGTCAAGAGAAAAACTATTAAAACGAACGTACTGGTTACCTAAAAGATTACTCCTTTCATCTGATAGCAATGTCAACATTGAACTTTTTATTCTAAATGAAACTTCAACAGTCATTTTTGAAAGAAATAATGCTCTCCTTAACTTAGTTATATAAATTTGAATGAAAACACACGTGGGATTGATTTTAGGTTGGATAACTTAAATTTTCATTTCTAATTTAAATTGTTAGTTAAGAAGGGGCTAAATGTACATATTTTAAAAAAATGCAATTAAAAATAAAATATTAACAGTCACGTATCGATACCGTAACGGTATCCATTTAATTAAATTTGTAGACATATTAATTTGGATATTTGCCAGTACTTTATTAGATTATTAATATTATTGATAGTACAGATGAGGAAATTGGAAATAGTGGTAATTGAAGCAATCCGTAATCTCTATAACCGTGTAATTTTCGGAATGTTAGTCTGACTCAGGTTTTGCGTCAGAGGTAAAGAATGAGAAAGTGAAACTCCCATTATGAAGCTCAGACAAGAAAGCACCTGATAGATCCGGGTCTGAAACTCCGTCCCATATCCACACCTCGCCTCCTATCGCTAATTCCTTTCCCCGCGCTGGCCAGGTGGTGGCCAGTGAAATCGGAGAGGACAGACACCTCCGCGCCGATTTCAAACAAGCCGTCGCCGCCTGCTTACACGTAACCTACTAACTGTTCTAATTCAATTTACTTTTGAAGGCCGCCACCAACTGTCTGGAGTTCGAATCTTGGAGGGACCATGCGGCCGAAGGTTCTCACCGGTTTCACTTGACCGCCCAGCGGAGAATGCCTCGGAGCCTTGGGACACGGCCGCTCCTGCCGTTCCTGCCGCTCCTCGGTCCTCGGTCCTCCCTCGGCGGCGGAAGGAGAGGCGAAACGCGATCAAAGTAAGTACACGCGATCGGGTTACCTTGGTATTATTGTTCCACGCCCACATGCTACGTCATTCCGTATTCTATCAGTATTCCATTGTGGTAGGGTTTCCTTCACGTAATAGAGAAAAACCTTTGCTACATATGTTCTTCTTTGTAAGTCAAATGCATACACAATGGAACATGTTAATACGTTCAAAGTTTAATGTATACGTCATAAATTTGAAAGATTGTGATGGAAATTATTTGTTTGCAGGACCTTGTGCGGTAGCATACCCGTTGGCCTGCTGGTAAGAGCCGAGTGACAATTACATCTACCTGAAATCCCAGATGGATGCTGTTTCATCTCGTCGACATTATCTGATCCAGATGTTCAGGCTGGGTATGGAAAAAAGGAGAGAATCGGTTAAGGTTTCGAGTTTTGCAGAAATTTAAGATCAGACATTTTTATGTCAATGTGTCCAAGATCGTAATTTGATAGTCACCCATATGAAATTGCTTTCAGAGCGTGGAGCAAGTTATCGGAACAATCTGATTCGCATATTACTTATGAAATACCTCAGAAAAAGAATGAAAAATTAATCAAAAGAAAGAAAAAAAAGAAAACCACGAGTCCGAATGAGACGTCACGAATTCCAAAGCGGAGCAGCTCGGCCGAACTATGACATCGATAAAGCGACGACAAACGAGGCGAAGGAACGCAACAAACAAAACAAAAACCTGACCAAAAGATCGCGGCGCGAGGACGGCGGGCCGGCGGGAGCGCGGAACCGCGCGCAAGAAACGCGGCAATTGATTGGTTCCCCGCGACACGCAGAACCGCGGGACCGTCGCCACTTATCCCATTACTTACGCTCGGCCGTTTTTTGCGCTGCCCCCTGCGCAACACCGGTTTTGCGCAAACCACCGCAACACACCACCGCGCTGCGGTGACCCGGCGTATGCACGCGGGGAAGGGGAAGGGGGAGACGCTGAAGAAGCGGATGGTCGGGGGATGTGGGGAAGGAGTATGTGGTGTTGGGGGACGTGGGGCTGATGGATGCAGGGGACGGACAGACGAGATGATGGGGAACGAATAGATGCGGGAGTGGTATGGGGTGTCGGAGAGTCTAGGGGCGGTGGGGTGGGGTGGGGTGGAGGGCTCGGTGGGTGAGGGGGCGGCCGGGGGCGTGGGGCTGGCGGTTGTCGAAGGGGACAAGAGGCGTCGGGGAAGCGGCGAGTCGCCGCGCCGTCGCGCATTACCGTTATGGCCGTGGCTAAACTGCTAATCCGAGGTTGTGCACACAACGCATCGGGCCGGAGGTAAAAGAGACGCTAAATTCTTTCCAAAGAGCCAGGCCTAGCCCGACAGGTCGTTGTATATGTGATGCTGCTGATTCTCCGGGGGAAATTCATGTTTATGGATATGATTCCAATCAATCTAGGTAGACGGTCATGCTGTTTCATCCAACGCTCGGATTTAGGGTTGCGATTTCAAGTACCTCGTGTGAAATGTTTTCACCTTGTGAATGTAGGAAAAATGCTAAGTATTTTACAATTCGCACATCAGGAATGGACAGAAAACACTGGAATGGAGGATATGTGGCAGAAGTATTTGGGGCTGGGAGAACGTGGGGGAGGGACTGATTAAGGAACAAACGGACGAGGAGATGGGGAACGTACAGGGTGGGGAAACGGGGCGTGAGGTATCGCAGAGGCGGGAGAATTTTGAGATCTCATTATTGCTCAAAAAAGCCAAGAATTAGCACTTAGTCACTGGAGAGCTCTCTATTCTGATAACCTGATTTATTTTGTTTGGTGAAACAGGGAAATGAGATTATCTCTAAATTATAGATAGATAGGGTTTATTCTACAATTGGGCTGATGTTGCCCGGTGGCAGAATACAGAAAAACAAAAGTACATTAAAAGTACAAAACACAATTAACTATAAAAACAATATATAAAAAATCAATATAAAAATCAAACGATCATGCAACTGCATTTACATGCCTATACATATACAACAAATGAAACTATATATATACTAACATTTAAGTAATAAACTTACTTACATATAACACCAACATTCATACATACAAACATACACGCTTACATACATATCATACAAAGACAAAAGAACACTCGCATACACACCAACCTACAAGTATTCACTCACAATCATATTCAGACAAATATGGATAATCACTTTTACCGACAACATAATAATATACAATACTTATAATAATTTTTACATTTCTAACACGTAAAACACTCGTTAACATCAATCAATAAATACGAACTTTTGTCAGAATAGCCTATAAAAGACGCTTAAGATTAGCGAACTAAACTACGAAATGAAATCACTTCACTGCACTTCACTTCACGTCACTGCACCTCATAACACTTTACCTAAATACTAATAGCTCAATACTTTTTAGTTTACTACCCATAATCGCACCTTTCACTTCACTTCACTTCACTTCACTGCACTTTTCACCCTATTGATTAATTTCCTATACTTTTTTTCTAAAACCACGCGCTGAGCAAGGAAAGGGCTCAAAAACTGTCGCAGGCAAATCGTTCCAATCTACGATTGTTCTGTTTACAAAGGAGAATTTGCCTACGTCCGTTCTTTGAATTCTAGTTCTAATTTTATATTTATGATCAAATCTATTAAAATAATCCGGTTTATCTAGCCTTCCCCGTATTTCCTGCCATGCAGGGCCACCAGTGTAAGATTTATACATTACGCAAAGTCGAGCCCTTTTTCTCCGATGTTCTAACGATTCCCAACGTGCAGGTATGTTCTTCCGAAAAGTGTATTTTGCCGCTCTGTTTTGTATCCTCTCTAAGCTCTTCTTAAGTCCTATTCTGTACGGATCCCAACAACTAGCTCCATATTCCATTACAGGCCTAACAAGCGAGGTATACGCGATTTCTTTTGCTCTCGTATTGCATTTTTTAAGATTTCTCATGACGAAATGCAAAGACCTCCAAGCTTTGCCCACTACGTAGTTAGTTTGTTTCTCCCATCCCAACTTGCTATCCAGGAGGATGCCAAGGTATTTACAGTTTGAGACTCGCGGAACTACGTCATTACCTAGCTGATAAGGCAATGTAAGAAAGTCTCTGGCCCTACAAAATGTGATCGCTTTACTTTTATTTCCATTTACAGTCATTTTATTAGCTCTTGCCCAATCATTAATCTTATTTAAATCTTCCTGTAGTTGAATCATATCGTGCTGTTCTGTAATTTCCCTATATAATATACAGTCGTCGGCAAAGAGTCGAATTTTTGACGTTATATTTTGCGATATATCATTTACAAAGATAAGAAATAACAGTGGGCCAATGACACTGCCCTGAGGGACTCCGGAAGTAATGTTACCCTTTTCCGATAAATGCTGTCCAATTCTAACCTTTTGATTTCTATCGCGAAGAAATTCACTTATCCATGCTATTACCCGCCTGTCAATTTTAGCATCAATAAGTTTCAATATTAGTATGTCATGCGGTACTACATCAAACGCTTTGGCAAAATCAATAACTATTGCATCCACTCTTCCCCCAAAATCAATTACTTCAGACAAGTCTTGGGTAAGGGAAATAATTTGACTTTCACAAGAAAAGCCATTTCTAAAGCCATGCTGCCCGCGAAAAAACCATTCTGTCTGATCCAAATGATTTCTAATCGAATTAGATAATAATTTTTCAAACAATTTACAGACTACTGACGTAAGACTAACTGGCCTATAATTTTGCACTTCACATTTTTGTCCACTTTTAAAAATTGGCACTATTAAAGCAGATTTCCAATCATCCGGTACACTTTCATTGTTGATTGATACATTGAAAAGTCTGACCAAATATGGTATTATTGTCTCCCCTGCTATCTTTAGCATATCGGATGTAATACCATCCGGACCGCAAGACTTACAGTTTTTCATTTTCTTCAATTGTGAACGTATTTCCCTTTGATCAATTTTGAATACATGATCCACGTTGTTGTGCCCTATAACAATTTGGTTAGCTTTTTGTTTGTATACGGAACAGAAATAATTATTAAATACATTGGCTTTCTCTTCATCATCTACGATATCTACGTTATTCCATCTTACAGGAGGTGTCTCCTCCTGTTTACCTCGACGGTGACGTACATAGTTAAAGAACTTTGCCCAAGCGTTTTCATTATCATCTAAAATTAACTTAAGATATGATTCTTGCGCAGTTTTCTTTTTATTTTCTACTTCTTTCCTAATTTGTCGGAATTTCTGTAAATGTACCTCGCTGCGATGCCTATTGTTATACGCTTTTCTCATTTTTCTCTTCAATTTGCGAATTTCCGTGTTATAATACTCTGGGTCTGAATTCTTTTTTAAGTACTTAAAGGGAACGAAACATTGCCGAGCTTCCTCAATAATTTCTTTGAATTTTTTCCATATGTCTTCCAATCCTCCGCCTAACTTTTCGAAAACCGCGTAGTTCAGTTTTAAGAAATGTTGCAGTCCATTTAAGTCAGCTTTACGATATTGCCAAATTCTATTACCGATTTTATCATTTACCCTTGAAATAGTAGCATTTATTTCAAGAACTACGGCATTGTGGTCACTTATTCCCTGAATAACATCGCAATAGTATAACATGTCTATCGGTCTAATGAGAAAAATATCTAACATAGAATTTTGACGCGTTGGCTTGTCAACAACTTGCGTCATTCCTGCATCCCAAACTAGTTTATTTATTATTAACTGTATTTTTCTATCGCATACTTCGCCTTGCCAATTAATATCGCTTAGATTTAAGTCACCCCCAATAATAATCGGATTACTGGTTCCATTCAAAGTTTCCCCCAATTCGAGAATATTATCAAGAATGGAATAATTACCGTTTGGTGGCCTATAACATGCAATAAGATCTATTGTCTGCGAGTTGTCTACGTTTATATCTACTCCTATCATTTCATAGTCAATGCTTTTCCATTTCAAGTTCGCGTTTATATGTGATTTAACTAAAATAAAGACCCCCCCGCCTCTAGTTTCCCTGTCCCGGCGAAATATTTTATAGCCGTTTCGACAAATTTCTGAATCTAATATTTCTTCAGTAAGCCATGACTCCGTACCGATCACTACGTCAGCATCACATGCCTCAATTAAGTTCCAAAGTTGAATTTCCTTATTAACAACACTTCGGCAGTTTACCTGCAACAGCTTCAGAGCTCCCTTACAAAACTAGTAAAATTTTACATTACTTAAGTTCATGTATATTTCAATGTTTTCTACGCATTTCAATGATTTCTAAGCATTCAATAACACGGGAGTGTTTGTGGATATATTGATACTGATACAGAAAATGAAAGTTTACAGAAAAAACAATACACTCGAGAGCTAATTGTTAGAAAAATGGAATTATTTGTTCATCATGATAGCTAAGAGAAATTTGGAATGAAGAATATTTTTAAATATTTTTTAAATATATTTCCAAAAACTTCCGCTAGCTTAAACGTTATAATTTTTGTTATTTGTTGAAACATAATAAACTATGAGTTACTTGTTGAAAACATAACTCATAGGGGGTGAGTATTGAGTTCATTTCAAATCTTCGGCAATTTAATTAACGTTTTGAGGCGTAAATGGCTTTTGTAAAGATATGTGTTCAAAACGAGAAACGATCGATTCTACCAAGGCGAGGGGGTAAGGTTGTATTGAATATTTTATTACTGCTCTTCCAGAAAAAGATAATAACATTTAATATCATACAGATACGAACACTACAATGCAATTGCAGTGAGGCAATATCGCAATTACTCAATGTAATGTTACAAAAAGAGTCTAAAAGAACGCAAAGGAGAAACTTAGCAGTTGTTAACAGACAAAAATATCAATATTCAGATAGACGTTTGTTTCATATTCCTCCATGTCCAGAGCCTTACAATTTTCTAAAGATATTTTCTATTAAGCATTCTTAAGGTGACACTTTGTGTAATTAATTTGATAGTATGTATTATATACTTGTTATCAATTTTAATAACTATGTATAATATAATTGAATTATTTTAAGAAATTGACAATTTTCATCTATTAGAATATTTTTTCCTTTTCTAAGTACAGTTGAATTCACAACTTCAATTTATCTATTTTCTAATGTGGATATATATATATATATATATATATATATATATATATATATATATATATATATATATATATTCAGATTTACATAATTGAATTACAGGGAGATCAGTGTTTCGTGAAATAAAAGATTCATCAATCGTTTCATGCATTATGCACTAAATGGAGTAAGATTATCTAAAATGGTTCTTCAAATATCCTACATTAACATTAAACATAATTTATTTCATACTAGTTTATATTCTTCACGCACTAAGAAGTAAATACGGTGCACCCCATGAAAAGGACATATTTTTTAGGTTCTTCTTTATGTGCTTAATTATGTGGTTTCACTTAAAAGTTTTATTCTCAGAAAATTATGAAGAAATCAACGTAACCAACAAATATTAATATACTTTCAATTCAGAATAATATTTTTGTAAATATATTTTCAATTCAGAATAATATTACATAAATAACTTTCTACCTTATTATGCACGAATGCAACAATGAATTCAACAATACACTATATAACATCTGGAATAATATTTGGGTATTATAAATTGAAATTAAACGGAAATTTCTTTTGCAAATTAAAATTACAGAATCAGAGGCTTCTTGTAAGTTGATAGTTAACCCAACGTGCACAGAGACCTTCTTAGCTTGCGTGCTTGACAATGGGGAACAAGAGAGTGACACAAACGCCACATTCGACCAAATCTGGCTCATTAGAATCGATGTCGGTCTAGCGTACTAAGTAATTTGAGTTACTTAAAGTCTTACGTAAACTCTTTCGACGCATTCTTCTCCACAAGAAACATCTCTAAGTATACGCTTTGTCAGGCCCAAATATAACATCCTATGACATTTTCATTTGTTGGTAAATGACCGTCTGGGACAAGATGTCACTTACACGTCACTTTTCATCTTCATAGAGGAAAGTACATTTAGCTTCGATACTGGTTTTGCCAATGCCATTTCTACGAATTGCCTTCCCAGAACAGGAGTCGCGCAACACCACCTGAAAGTAAATTTATTTTTAGTTCCGTTTTTATCTTTTTTGAAATCTTAATAAGGAACTATTTCAAATTAAATAAATTGAGTAGTTAAATTTATATATCACAGTTCACGTACACCAGACAATTGTTTTTAACTTCACTAAAGTTATACTTTGCAATCACACTTTAAAACATTTTGGTACTTGTTTAAAGTGAGGTTTTATCTCAGTTATAAATCGCGAACTCCATTCACTGTTCATTTCTCACTTTAGACTTTTGATTTTTTTCATTACTTGTATTTTTTATACATTCAACAAAACGGAACATGAACGCCCTTCTACATCATAATTATTACATTTTCTCGAGAATTGTATTTTTATGACACTTTCACTCAAATGTGAATGTCCAATGGTAATAAAGAATTAATTCAAGCTTTAATCAATCCCAGTTGTCTAAGTATCAGCAAAAAATTTATCGAATTTTCTCATCAGTATAATTCACACTATGTTCTCCTGTTTTTCTTTCATTTGTCAAATCTATTTACTCTGTGGAAATGTGCATTGCATTGTTAAAAAAAGCACTATAAATATTGAAGCCAAACGAAAGACTCAGTGAAACTTCACATTCAAAATTAGAAGTCAAAATAGGCGATTCTATGCCTAAAAGTAATGAAAAAAAGGAAAGGGTTTGAAAACAATTCCAGACGTTCTGCTACAAAAGAAATTATGAACTTTCATCACAAATATGAAATAAACATATTTTAAAAATTTTGAATGACTGGACTAATGGGAATTGTATTTTTAATAATTTTTAATTTAATTAAATAGAAATGTTCGTTGCTTCGCGACTCATATTTATATAAAAAATTCCCAATGAAGGAGTGGTACTTTTGACAACATTCTTTTGGTATTTAATGTTGCGATTTCAAATTATAAAAGTGTAAAGTACGCATTTAATGAAAAATGTTATGAAGCTTTTTGCCCTAAGAGAATTCATTATTAAATACAGTATATTTATACACATTGTCAGAAAGTATGAGGCTGAGTTAGTAGACGGAGAGAGAGAAGGGCGAAACAAGAAATCACAAGAGAAGGAGAAATGAAAGATCGGTATAATATCAATACATAAATATTAGCAAATGCAAGTACGAAATTAGTAAACATTGGGAGTGAATGAGCTGATTAATAAAGTAATTTCAATAAAGTGTTGTCATCTACATTTGTTTTTCTAAATAGAAAACGAATGACGAGACAATGACATGAAACAGGTCCAGAAAGACATTCCATTAGAGATGACACAGCTGTTCTGGTATTTTTAGTGTTTTCCAGAACGCAAGATACATCTTGAGCGACGTACTGAAAGTGTTGATGTCATCTTTTCCCTAACATTCCCAAGAAAAGACACAATTTTGGTACAATTTAAATGTTCAAAATCGTTATGCAATTATGTAATTTTCAGTCAACGACACACTTTTTTATTTAATGTTCACTCAACTGTCCATTTATGCTTAAAGCTTAAACTATCCATAAATTAACACAAAGATTAAATAACCCGCATATACAAGCTGTAGTGGAAACAATTTAACAATCAAATAATAAAGAACGATGATTCCAATCATGTTGTAAATTATATGTATTTTACGGACGTTTCGACCTCAACTATTTGAAACAATTTAACTTTTCTCAAGATCAATTTGTTTCAGGAATCTTCCAATTTATTTGTTGGGTGTTACTTACGCCAATTACAAAGATTCTCTAAGAAATAATCCAATATTGTGTGCAGAGTAGAATGAAATGTCAAAAGATGACTAATAATCATAATTAATATAAATTGACATTGAAAATAAAAAGAGACTTTGATAAACATTTAAAAGCACAAAAATGGCATGCGAACGTTGGTCACTTGTAATAATTACGCAATGAAATTATAATTATCAGATGTATTTATGTGTTTCTCTCGTGAAAGTAACTTGCTATATATGAATTTCAAGATGCTAGATGCAAAAGATTCTCTGCCAAAAAAGAAGTTACAACTTTACTATTCAAAAGGGTAGTGAATTTTACTATTTTGTCAAGTATTACACAATGAGTACAATAAGTTTCTTTCTTTCTTTATTATTTCTTGTTCAGCCAGAAGGCCTTTCAAGAGCTTGAGTACAATTTTATTAATTTTCACAATAAGGTTTTGACACTGTCACTAATTGCTAACTCATCTACACCATCACAATAAATTTTATTAGAAAAACAATATAAAATATCTACGAAATGCTGTCTACGGATGTATGTGAATATACCGTAAATGAACTCCTTAAATTATTTTGATGACGATTTACAATAAACATAATAACGTGTTCTACTAGAGGTGACATATTCAAGGTGATCATTGACCCGAGTATACTGAATTTCAAGAACTTCCTTATTTACAGTATAGTATAAATTTTATCCATTTCTTTTCTCTAAGCAATTGTAACTATTTTGAAGCTTCCTAATAGCTTCATTCTTTTTCAACCATCCTCGTCCACAATTTGGAAATCATTAGCTGCCGAAAATGGGGAGCGAACCTGCTCGACATCAAAGAGAATGGTGCGAGAGACGGTGGCGCGCATGGTTGCGGACCGTCGAAACGTGAGGTCTTCCCTAAAAAAATACTTCGTATACTCCTGAAAATGATTGATTTCGGGTCACGTCAATTGCTATGATCCTTATACAGGTTAGAGAATAGAATGATTTAACACGGAAGGTGGTGATGATACTTTCCCCGCTAGATAGGGACATCCAGCGCCGATCTGCTCGTCAGCTTGTGAGAAATTTCCGCCTCCAATATCTGCCTTCCACTGGGGCACCGCCACAGCTGGGACAATCTTTAAGTTCCTGACTGGTCTCCTCGCAAGTGAAGATAAGTGTAAGTGTGATTGTATAAGAGGGGAGGATAGTAGAAGGAATAGGAAGGAAAGATCACTCGCGGTTCTTACTCATTTTGTTCGAATACTACTACAGAATTCGCATGGTATTGATTGGAGAAACCACGGAAAACTACTGATCAGAGCAGCCGACCGCTAAAATTCTACTCTAGAAAGTTTCTCATAATGAAGGCCTTTAACGTTGGTTATAATTAAGTAGATAAGAAGTAAACGATGAATTAAATAAATTAATTGTGTATGGATCAGTTTATGAGTAAGTTAATAAGTAAGTAAAAAAGATGATGTTAAGGAAACAAGGAATGCGTCTAAATTACCTTATTAAAGTATTTCACAATTGTACTACATCAATTGTCGATATTTAGTAAAGGCAAAGAATATGGGACATTGGAAGATAAGTTGTACGTTTAGCATTGACTCGACTTTTGAATTTATTTATGTTTAATTTTTAAACATCAAAACAAGTTCTCTTTATGTACTCCATACTTTCTTTTCTCACACAAATTTTCAATAATATATTTATTGACGAGGCAAATACTAGGTCTCATTGAAAGATAAAGTTGCAATAACAACATAATTTTGCATAATAAAGAGTAACTGTATGTATTAAAAAAATTATATTTATATGCATAATTAAATATTTAGAAATTATACAAATGGAAAAATAAAAAAAAGCCAATAAATGAATGAAATAATAAATAAATGAAAAGTCAATAAATAACGTGCAAAATGTAAGTTAAAATTTGGACTTATTACAATTTTGTTTTAGCGTATTCAATTATTAAGGAGATTTAATGCAGCACTTCTTTTAGGAAATTATGGAAAAGACAATAAATAATCATCTGAGCATTTATATGTTATTCTTCAATTTGAATAAATTTGATGTTTTCCTCCTTCAAAGAATTTAATTTTAACTGGCCGGGAGAAAATATTGAAGTAAAAATTTGAAAATAGTGTAAAAATATCCAAAATTTTATTGAATCAAAAAGCAACCCCTCGGTGATTTGGTCCCACAAAATTTTTGTATGCCGTCACGAACAATTCAGCTGACCACAAACAAATTAAACTTCCCAATCGCGCGAACTTATCCACATGGCAAAGGGTGGCGCGCGGCGGTGGTGGCGGCGGTGGCGCGCGTGGTGGCGAGCCGCGGAAGCGCGAGGGGCGCGGCAGCGCGGGGCTGCGTGGG
>JAHLJT010004567.1:94788974-95037057 GCA_031308135.1 Acheta domesticus | reverse complement strand
GAGAAATAAAACTCCGAGACGTCGGCAAACTGATATAAAATTTTCATTTATGGACCAATACCCATGAACTACTCGATGGATTCCGCTACAGATGGTCGTGAAATACAGTAGAAACTAGAGATGCTGTAACATTACATTTTTTCGGCGTTATTTCTAAAATTTCAATTTTTGAAACTTTAGAGACGTAAACGAAAATGAAACCTACACCATTATTTTTAGCATACCTTATTATATCCATGAAAAAAAAAATTAAAAATTTTGGAGCGGAATTTGAGAAAAGAATTTCTTTTTTAAATTGCGTGTATTTCAAGCGCAAATTTCGCGGAAACTACTACTACGGAAAAAAATGTTCACGAGGTATTTCAAAGAGCTATTTTTAGAACAGAATGTGTTTAAGGCAAAAATCACTGTTTTTAATTTGAAGCTTCGAAATGTTAACTTTGCAATTTCGAAAATATGGAGTGTTTACTGGAATGAGACGAGCACAATTCTTTACCGTTTTTTGATACGAATACGTACGAAGAGAAAATTTAAACAAAAAATTTAATGCTATTTTTTAGAAAAAAATCTTTAACAATTTTAAAAATAGCCTATATTTCATGCAATATTACTATGAAACTTCCGGTCTTCCCGGTCAGAGGCACTGCAGTGACATCAGTTGATACCCTGAGCCACCTCTCCTGGCCCGAGCCGTCATGCAAGTCGACATGATCTCACGTTCCAGCTCGGGTCGTGACTTCGGCCACCTCTTGGGATATTCGTAAATACACTACAACCACGGAACCACACCTTACCTTAGCAGTAGACGCGCCCGGAAACACCATAAATCAGTCGAGTGCAAAAGAGGATGTGAAAACTCTGAAAGAAAGGTCTTTGAATTCTGATATATTCTAAAATCGTTGTGAAAAAGTGATTCAAATCACGTAAAAGAGATGTATATTTGGGCGAAAAGTGTTCTAATTCTATCAACCCAATATGGAAAAGATGTTGTGTGAATAATGATTTTTGACAGAAACTTGTAATGCTATGCCTGTGCCTGGCTTACTGCCACATGAAATTGGATAGAGTAAATTTAAGTAAAAAATGCTAAAAAACATAATTTATATAATTGGGAAATTTATGTGAAATATTATGGGAAAATATTGGTGTTTGAAAGAGGAAAACCAGGAATTAGTTAGAGAGACAGAGGGAGAGAGAGAAAAAGGAAGTGAGGGAGAAAGGGAGAGAGAAGAAGGCGAAGGAAATGGAAAGTCTGTGAGAAGATTGACTTGGGGTTAGAGAAAGTGAGAATAGAGAACGACTGAAGAGGTGAGGAGGGAGGAAGGAGTTGAGAGAGTGACACTCACTCAAACTGACAGGCAGACTGACTGAATGAAGAACAGAAGACAGACAGACATACGGACTGAAAATGTGAGAGAATGTATTAAAAATGAATCTCCTTAAAAAAAAGAATATGCTTTCAAAGTTTATCAAATAATGCATAAATACGAATGCTAATTCGAAGACAGTCGAACTTCCTGAGAAAATGTTAGTCTCGTAGGACAAATATTGTAAATGAGTGTGTATCAAATTATTCAGTAAGCACTGGGTTTAAAAAGAGCATATGAACGAGAGGGGGCTACGATTTAAGAAAGAGGTCTGGAATTAAATAGAAAACAAACAGATTGCTGACATACATAACATGGAATCACATTATATAAGAACGAAGCGTTCCGCATAATAATCTGCGTTCCGATTAATAATTATGTAATTACCTAATAATTATATGGTAATTTCGCATGTTCTCATTATTTGGATTATTAATTTTCAGAATGTTAATGTGGGAGCCAAAAATGTGGACTTCCATCGGAGGTTCTCACGTCTTCATTATGTTTTAACGTCATACGGACTTGGCGGCTAAACTGCGAAGTATGACGCAGCGATAACACACGAACACAGCGATCGTGCTGCCGAGAGGGAGCCGCCGGACAGACGCGGCGCGAGAGGTAGGTGAACTCGCGGGACAAAGGAACTCGTCATGGGACAGGCCGGGGCGGCGACGGGATCGGGCACGGCCAGTGCAACGCGATCGGAGCGTTCAATCTCGCAATGGCACACGGAAGGAATGCGGTCGGCTAAACCGAATCATTACAGCTCTCAATCCAGGGGCCCCCTGCCCGCCGCCACCCCCCGCTGATCACAGAGGCGGCGTGGTCACGATCGCTGCAATCAAGCCGCCCCCGAAGCTGCCTCCGCCTCCTCCACCACCCCCGCCTGGACACCCTCCCTTCCCCACAATGGCCCGTGTTCCTCCTGCAACGCCACTATCCCCGCCTCCGCCACCCTCTCTCCACCCGGTCACCCTTCCTTCGCCCATCTTACTCCTTCCCCGCCACTAATCCGGCCTCCGTCTCCCCGCCCTCCGCTCGGATATCCTTACCCAAAATGGTCTATGTTCCTTCTGCCACGCCACTATCCCCGCCTCCGCCACCCTCTCTCCGCCCGGTCACCCTTCACCATTTTCCTCCTTCACCCGCCACTAATCCGGCTTTCCGTCTCCCCGCCCCCGCTCGGATACCCTTCCTTGCCCAAAATGGTCCATGTTCCGTCTGCCACCCCACTATCCCCGCCCTCGCCACCCTCCCCCGACCGAAATCTCGTCCTTCCCCAATGTGTCAATCCGCCTCAACAACTATTCCCGCCTCCGCTGACCTCCCCCGGCTTGACACCCTTCCTTTCCCATACTGGCTCATCATCCTCCCATCATGCCCCTATCACCGGCTGCGTCACCGTGCCCTGCTCTTCACATATCTATCTTCCCCCTCCACCTTTCTGTTCCCCTTCCTCCCCTGCCCTACTCCCGCGTTTCCTACCCTACCCTTCTCTTTCCGTTCCCGTTTCCTTTCCCGCCTTACCCGACCAGACACACTATTATCGCCCTCTCTTTACCCACCCTTCCTCCTGTGCCGCCATACACCCTCCTCTCCTCCACGGCTTGTCTTCCCCACATCCTGTGTCTCCACTCCTCCACCTCTTGCCCCATCCCTCCTTGATACTCTACTTTCCCCGTCTCGCTCTACAGACTCATTTTCCTCTTTCCCCTGTCCTCATCAGCCCCACTACCTTGTGGTTTCCATTTCCCCAACTTGCTAGCTATGTATTATACTAAACAATTAATTTCATTAAGGCTTCGAATTGGTTTGTCCATTACAGAATGGACTCCCGCGGTGAAGATAATTAAGGTTTGATTGGCAAATTCTTTCTATTTAGACTTTCAAATAGTAAATAACATGGTAGCAAGTTGAGAGGCACTTATTTATAATTCCTTTTAATCTATTTCCAGCTCTCATAAACAGCGCAGTTGCTTTGCTCGCGAAATAAAGGTGATGGCGTGGCAGAGGAGATGGGTGCCGGTGTAATGAGATTCGGATAAATTTAAGATATGTTCCAAACTTTGCTTGTTTTTCAAGTGATTACAAATGTACTAATTGTGATAAAGGGAAGAGCCATTAACAATCGCTAACATAAATCAGAAGATGAACAACGAACGCGCTACTTATCGGCTCGCGCGACTTTGAGAACAGAAATGCAAGTAACAAAGTAAAAATGTTGGCGGAGATGATTCGAAAGTCTAAGATTTATGAATAACATCTCCATTAATGATTTTCTGGAGGTGGATGACTCACGATAAATAAATGAAATTTTCGAGACAATTGTCTAGTTAGTATGAGTTTCCGTTGCTCATTGGTCAGCAAAAATACTAATAGTGAAGATTCATAAGTGCTAAATGTGTAACTATTATTACCATTAATAATTAAGCCTTCTATTTAAGGTTTAAGTATATTCTGAGAATGGAAGAGCTGAGTCGACCCGAGTAGCCTCAAATTGTTTAGGTCGGAGCATCTTCATTTCGTAAACTCTAACGCCCATATTCTCAATACCGTGTAATACGAGAATTATTGTCGAGTTGAGATAATTCGCGAAATCAAAGCAAAAATCCTTATTCACGAGGCCAGATCAGTTGCGATCCGCGGGTTATACACCCAGAAAGCATCACGATTACGATCCGTGGGTTATACCTCCGATTTCGGCGAATAATTCACGAATTGCAACCTTGGTTGCCGTTGGTTACACTGTTAAACAATACAGACGACTCCGCCAAGTACGATTTTTTTGCTGTTGAATGTATGGAATGCTTTTGAAATTTATTTAGAGAAATCTTTTTAGAGAGACCCCTCTATTTGCTTCAGAAAGCAAAAACTTGATTTGAGTGAGGCGAAGTAATCTTTCGAAGATACGTTTGACAGAACTGTAATGCTGTACATCTAGTCTATAATATTTATATCTCTGTAAGGTAGAAACAATATTTCCTATTGAAATGAAACTATTTCAGCAATAAACAAAACTCTCCTTTGATAATTGCTATTCCTTTTTGTCATCATAAATCATCTGAGTAGTAGGTTACATGCTGAATAATAATACTGTTTCTAGTAATGGGTTCAGCAATTATCGTATTTAATATTATATAATTTGGACTTATCATTCTATCAGTGCAGGTTATTCTTTAATAAAATCACATTATTAGCTTTTGCTTTCAATTAAAGGTATGGTCACAGTTTATCTTACTTTCATCTATTACAATGTCTTTTTTAATTTTTACATTCACTACAGGAGATCATCAGAAATATAAACTTGCAACACCCAAAGCAATGTAGATATTGTTAACATAATCAGGCAAATAAATGGTCAAGGAATTTCAAATTAAATATTTGAATAAAACATAAATTCAAATGAATTGAAATGGATTACAAAGGTTGAGAGAAAGAATACAATAACAATTAGACAAAAATACTACTAAGTAGATCCTTGGTTAAATTGAATTATAAGTTTTTTCATTTGAAGTAAATAAATAAAAACTGAATGCAATTAACAAATATTTTTATTTATCTCATTAATGTACAATATTGAAACAGAAACTTTTCTGGTTAATAAATGATACTTTTGATAAATTTAATGCCCAAATACAGGGATATTACTGAACCCTAAGTTATAAACACAAGAAACAAAATAAAAAAGAAGAGACATAGCAAAATATGCTGAATGGTTTCAATGTAATGAATATTTTATTCCTTTGCTAACCATTTGGAGAACAATTTACAAAAATCAAATTGCTAAAAACAAACAAATACAGGATGTAGTCCATATTTGATTCCATCACTAATTTAACGTATAGACAAAATTTAATTTTTTTAAAGAATGAATTGTTCGTTCATCATATCTTGATAATATTCAAATTTTAGGTAGATAAACATTGCATCCTCAACTCATGTTCCTTCATAAACTCAAATTCTTCTTTGTGGTTTAAGAATGTGGAATCCTTGGGGTAATGATTGCATTCCTGGGAAGTAGATACCATTCTCATAATTTCTGGTCCCTCTTGCAGCTGCTGGCACTGGTTATCTATCTCTGACATTTCCTATTTGGAAATAAAATATTAATTTTGAAGGATATCTTTATGAGTCGCTTTTTCTAAATATGAATATTATTGCATAAAGAAAGGTTCCATTCAATATAGACAATCAGGTGATAATAAAATATATTTCATACAAGGTTGAAGCTTGTACATAAAAAGTTGGAGTTTTTACAATGTTCAGAGATCATTTGTTTTCATCGTCAGGTACTTTTTGGCTTATATTGGATATAAGTTTTAAGTTTGTGAATCGTAAGTAAGTAACTTACTTACTTTATGTACAAACCAACATTGTATGAAATATATTTTATTATCACCTGATTGTCTATAATGAATGGAAACTTTCTTTATGCAATGAAGAAAGATAATCAATAAAAACTTATGAATATTATTGACATGAATATGATTGTAATAATTGTAAAATAATTGCTTTCATCACTGCCAACAAAAGCTTGCTGACAATAAAGAAACTTGTTTCATTTATCTACAATGTCAACGATATGTCACAAATCCATCAAGTAATAGTAAAGATCACCAAAGATGAACTTCAGGAAACATCAGTGTTTCAATTCATTTACAAATGAGAGTGTAGAATTAGATTTAAAAAAAGAATAAGTGAAAAAATAAATTATGCACTCGACAAATACTTTAAAGGATGGTTCGGTTGTTAAAAAAATTGATAATAAAATTACTAGAATTAAACAAATTGAAAAACCAAAACAATTTTGTTTTTTACTTCCCTTGTACAACAGATAATTTTTTTACAATCCTAAGTTCAGAAATCCAACCCTGCAATCAGTCCAAATATAAATGATATTCTAAAAGAATTTTTGATACTGGAATCCCAATCTAATTTAGACTACACCCATTAACAATATGCACAACCTATTTATAGAAGTAGTGGTATCATATATTATAAGGCAGATATATAATCAATATTGATTGTTGACATTTAATTAATCTTTCTTTAAATTCAATGATATTATAAAATGTAACTGAATTTTAAAATTCAATATTTTTTATATTTAGCCTACATTACATTTTCAGTAACGAAGTAACAATAATCTGCTTCAGCCCTCCAGAAATAGAAGGGTATTTTTCATTATAGAAGTATATATTACTATGGATTCAGAGAAGCACAAAACATAAATATGAATTAGTACATTTAACAATAAGAGTTCATGAAAATGTGCGAATAATATTTTTGGAATAATGTGAAAACCAAAGAATGTTTTATATACTATTTCACATTTATTCCAGTATGTCACACCAAAACAAAAATAAAATTTTATTTTGTATCTTCTGAAGAAGACAAAATAACTTTGACATCTGGGCAGGATTATTTCCAATCTTTGAATTTTATGACCATTATCCTGAATTTGTTTTTGTTTTATTAAAAGACATGGTTTATCATAACGTTTTATTATATACATTTCATTTTAAAAAATTGTGCAAGTATTACTTGCATTTGAAGTTCCATGACATCAGATTTGATTTGATTTGATTTTGTTTGGTAAAATCATGGTTTAGGATGGCACGATTCCTTTGAAGATAGTCTTGACTTCCAATGAAGTGAGATTATTTTATTAGTTGCACTGAAAACTACTGAAATAACTTTTGCATGTAGCCCTTCACCAGAATATAAGTATCAATCAAAAATATTTGTAAAACTCTGGGTAGAGCCCCAATACTGTTGTTTTGAAAATTAAATACACAACTTGCAAGGTAAATAAAACCAAAAAGACTTACTTTGAGTCATATTAACTGCCTTTTCATATCCCAAATCATAGTCACATGCAGTACGTTCTTCGGGCGGATGAATGCAGTAATTTTCCCATCCAATTAAGTTCACAGCATTGTTGCTGCTTCTATCATTGTAAATAGGAACTTTATTATCACGCCTGCGTTTTAAACAATTCTTTTCACGCCTTTATTGTTGTTCTTAAACTGCTGAACAATACTTACTTCGTTGAAATTCGTTTGCAGGTTATGTGATGCTTCTTTTTTGCTGTTGTAACTTTGCTTACAACAGTTCGCGGATTTGTCAATGACAATTGTGAAAATATCAATTTCTTAAATAGAAATGTTAGATTGGTTGGTTCTGGATACATTACTCAGTACGCGAAGTGATGACATTGGAGATCGCGTTTGAAGTGGCTCTATTACTAATGTTTACAAACAGAACCACGACATCGAGGTACTCCACAGCCAATCATATTTACTGTAACATTCTGGCCAAGGATAACTCTCGAATCCGTCAATTCTCTGATGACCGCGGTTTGTGAATAAGAACAGAGCGTTATCCGAGTGTTAACCTAATCCGCGAATTCCTCGATTCACAGATTACTTTCGAAGTAATCCATGATTGAGAATACGGGCGTAAGGGACGCAAGTTCGGATCAAGAATCTGGTATTGGCGTTGGCTTGTTTATTGTGGCTTGATGAGACTCTTCTGATCACTGTAAATCACATTTCGAACCCTCTTCCTTTCATTTCGTCATACACGTTTATTTATTATGGAACAAAGAATTCCTACGGGCTACGATGAAACGGAACAATAAACAAGGTGGTTTCCCACCTATAAAACCGTGAAAGTGTCTAGGGGTACCCAAAGACTAACTCCAAAAATAAGATTCACTGTTGGAGAAGGGCTACCTCGGAAGTGGGAGGGAGTGTACACGGAGATCCCTCCCGTAACAAGTAGTGCCATGGATAGTTACATGCATCATGTGTGATACACGAGATGCGGATCAAAAATACCTAGGGAAGGTAAAGCGACCTTAAATACACAAATAATTATACTTTAATTCTTTGAACAGCTCGGTTGCCTTGCAGTGTAGTAACTGATAAGAGAACATTTGTTGACTATTGCATCAATTTGTAGCTCAGCAGCGGTGGTGTGCGGACGTGTCCAGCTCCGCTGCTCATTCTTTGCTAGCGCTCAGTAGCGCTTGGTTGGTCTGCCAGTGAACTCAGTGCCTAGTGTTTGTGTTCCCGCAGTGCGAAGTAACAGAGACTGGTGCTCGCAGTGAACGTTTCACGCAAACGAGTAACCAGTCTATGTCTTGTGGCACTGACCCATCAACAGGGCATGCTATTAGTCAAGCCCTGATAACTCTTCACAACAGTGACATCAACAATTTCATCAACGGCGACGAAAATTCGACGCCGCTAATTCTATCATCAGAGGTCGCCATGGAAGAGGGATTCGGCATGGCCCCGCCCCAGAACAGCATTGAAGGTAGCACGGAGGCTACCCAGTCAACTGCAACTTTACTCAGCATGGAGCAACATCTTCCACTGCAAGGTGCGGTGAACAGAAAAAGGTCAGTAGGTGAACTTGATGACTTTCAGAATAAAAAAAAAAGTGCGGAATCCAGCAATTATAGTGATCATAACGGTGATGGTGAACATAATGGTGACCTACAATATAACGTCCCTGTTGGAAACAGCTTTGGCCCGCTTGCTGATAAAGATACCATGCCCGAGGACACAAGGTTCGAGTACCTAAAAAAATCATCAACAAGATCAAATAAGTGTGCCAAATAGAATCCCACCAATATTTGTTGCCCACATCGTTCAAGTTAATAATTTCATCAAAGAACTAAAATCAAAAGTAACGCCAAATTTTGTAGCAGACATTAAAAACAACAAAGTTAAAATCAGCCCTAACACATCTACAGACTTTCGTAGCATAATTAAATATTTAATTCAAACCCAGAGAAGCTTTCATTCGTTCAAAGATCCATCCAATAAAAAATATTCAGTCGTTTTTAAAAATGTTCATCAGACTATTTCGGAACTAGAAATATTCTCAGATTTAAAACAGCGTCATCCATCAATTATCAAAGTTACATGACTATTAAAAGACAATAACCCTATCCCGGTGGTGGCCGCTGAGTTCAAACGGAGCCGAGCCAATAGAAACAATTCTAGCTATAGTGCAAATATGTAATCACCGTGTGAAAACAGAAAGACGTAGAAAACCTCAAGGTCCCTTGCAGTGTCAAAGATGTTTAGATTACGGCCACACGAAGAATAACTGCAATCATGTCATCAAATGTGCTTTTTGTGCCGGAAATCACTATTCTGTGACGTGCCCCCAAAAAGATGAAACCCCTCTTTGTGCGAACTGCAACGGAAACCACCGTGCGGACATACGAAACCCAAACTGTAACTATTTTAAAGAAATCCTTGAAAGAAAAAACTATGTTCGGAAGAAAAATCTTAGTAATGTAAACCGTCAAAACAGTCAATCCTCTCCACCACCTTCTCCCCCAAACCAATCCAGAGAACCTTTCCCAGAATTACCCCAAACTAGCAATCTCCGAAACTTCACCCATATATCAAATGTGAATAATAGAATCCAATCCAACTTTCAAAATTCCCGCACGCACTCCCAGCCAACTCCTCATCCACAAAATTCTGATTCTAATAATCCTATTCTCAATACAATAATTAATTCAATCACATCTTGTATCATTAATTTTATAAATTCTTTAATCCCATCCATCATCAACACCATTCAAAATTCAGTCACTGCATATTTAAGGAATAACACTGCCAACACAACCCAGTAATAATATTTCCTTCATGAATTGGAATTCCAACAGCATCAATAATAAAAAAACAGAACTCATTCATTTCTTGCACCATCATAAAATCGACGTAGCTTGTATCACCGAAACACACCTCAATATTAAAAATAAACTATTTATCCCAGGTTATAACTTATATAGAACTGATAGAACGGGAAATAAAGGAGGAGGTGTACTTATCGCGGTCAAAAGTTTCCTCAACCAACACCAAATTAAACTGCCCGACACACCAGGCATCGAATCTGTCGCTATCCAAATTTATATTAACGCCCAACCATGGAAAATAATAACAGCTTATAAGCCCCCAACAGCCAAAATTCTAAATGCAAATTTTTCTAATTTATTTCACCCTACCGAGAAAACATTGCTGTTAGGTGACCTCAATTGTAAACATTTAAGCTTTGGATGTCAAACAAATAATCATAACGGAAAAATACTAGCACAACTATTAAACATTACAAACCTAAGAATACTGACTCCATCGGAACCAACATATCACCCTCGGGATCCCACTCGGAAACCGGACATCCTTGACATAGGCATCACAAATACTAATATTAAATTCTATTCAACACCTATTTTCGAACTCGACTCCGACCATATACCGGTAATTATTACTACACACCAACTCACACCGCAACACGCCCCCCGCCCCAAAACCAACTTTATTAAAAATTAATTGGCAAAAATTTCAAGAAACTCTAAGAAATTCTCTGCCCAAAATAAAGATATTAGAAACACCGTTGGAAATAGATCAATCAATCTCTCGCTTCAACGAATTAATACACTCCACGCTAAAAAATACACAATTAACTATTCCACCGAATTCAAAAACAACCAGACATAAAATACTACCCAAAGAAATATTAAAAGCAATTTCGATAAAAAATAAAACCAGAAGACTTTGGTACCGATTAAGAACATCTGAACTAAAGAGAGAACTAAACCTAATAACAATATAGTAAAAAGACTTATAACTACCTTCAATAACCAACATTACTATAACTTAATCCAATCACTCAGCGCAAATAATAATTCTCTATGGCAATTCACAAGAAAAATTCTGAAGAAGAAAAATACGATACCTCCTATAAACACAGCAACAGATAAAGCTTACACATCCTACCAAAAATCAGAAGAACTAGCGAACCATTTTGCCTCAACTTTTACTGTTAATAACACTAATTTTCATCCGGGACACATCACCATAACCAAATCAACATTAGAAAAAGAATATGGACCGCACCAAAAAATACATTACACATCACCCTCCGAAATTAAAAAAATTATTAACAAACTACCACTCAAAAAATCACCTGGCCACGACAATATAAATAATGTTGTTTTAAAACATTTACCTGCACCAGCAATAGCCACCCTTACAAACATATATAACTCGTGTTTCAGAACAAATTACTTTCCGCATACCTGGAAACATGCTATCATTATCCCCATTTGTAAACCAAGTAAAAATCCGGCAAACACTGACAGCTATCGTCCGATCAGTTTATTGCCATCTTTATCAAAAATTTTCGAGAAAATTATACTAAAAAGATTAAACTCTCACCTACACATAACGAAAACAATCCCTAAAGAACAGTTTGGATTTACCGAAAAATTGTCTACACAGCACCAGTTACTAAGAATATCGGAACATATGTACACAGCATTTCAAAAGAAACATCACACAATAGGGGTATTCATTGACATCACTCAGGCATTTGACCGGACATGGCACCAAGCTTTAATGTACAAGATAAATCAAATTGGCACCCCATACTACATAAAATCCATTATCAATAGCTTTCTCCACAATAGAACTTTTTCCGTTAACGTCAATAATCATCATTCCAACCCTAGACTAATTAACGCAGGACTCCCTCAAGGCTCACCACTTTCACCCACACTATTCAACTTATACGTTGCAGATCTTCCAAAATTAATGAACATTCACACTGCCCAATTTGCGGATGACACAGCAATATTCTCTTCTGGCAACTCTATCACTGAAATCAGAAATAGAACACAAATATACCTCAACTTACTCGATAGCTGGGCATCCAAACTCAAAATCAAACTAAATCCAACCAAAACCGCGGCAAAAATATTTACGCTAAGACCCTATACCTCTCCCACCCCCCTAACAATAAATAGCAATACAATAAACTGGTACCCCCTAACAAACCTATTAAATATCTGGGATTAAACTTGGACACTCAACTGAATTGGAAACAGCACATAGACGAAAAAGTTAAACAAGCTAAAATAAAACTACAGCAATTAAAACCTCTAATCTACAGAAACAGCCCATTACCATATCATTCTTCAATCGCTATATATAAATCCATCATAAGACCATTACTACTATATGCCTGTCCCATCTGGATAAATGCTTCAAAAACTAATCTAAAAAAATTACAAATCATACAGAATCAGTATCTCAGAACAATATCTAATGCACCATGGTTTGTCACGAATCATCAGCTTCATAAAGAACTCAGCCTAGAACCCATTGAACATCACATCACATACCTAGCCACTAACTTCTACCATTATTTACCCCAAATCCCTTCCCTTGCAACCTTCAGACTCGCAATAAATCCTAACCACACCAGAATAAAAAACAGATATCCCTACAACATATTCCTGAAAACCTTCTCCGAATTCGAACCATATTAGAGGACCCAAAAGGGCATCCTCACCCATATGTTAGATTTAAGAGTTAGAAGTAAATTTTGAATGTAAGTTAGCATGTAAGCCTTCAAACATATGTTAAAGTAGTAATTTTACTGAACTATGTATAACCAACATAAATCAATAATAATAAAAAAAAAAATGCATCAATTTCTTTGAAAGGGATGTGTATGTATGTGTAGTATGTGTATGTGTAGTGTACACATGTGTAGTGTGTGTACGTGTAAGTGTAGTGTGTGTATGTGTAGGGATGTGTATGTGTGTGTATGTGTAGGGACAACGATGAGGAAGGAAAAGTAGCGCCCGGTTCGTTGCCTGTTGTTAAGGCACTATTCCGGTCTTCGCCTAGTTCGATCGCATAAACCACAGAAAATATCGAAGAGCAGCTAAACGCTAGAATGCTTCTCCAGATAGCGAATGAATTCGACCTGGCTTGTTACTACGGAAATCTTACCATCGTCGGAACTCGAGCCCTAGGATCTCCCGGTCAGAGACATCAGTGGTAACAGTTGTAACTCTTACTACCTCAGCCTCCAGATATTAATGAATTATTTATCTCTTTTTTTGCATTCCAAAAACTTCCATGGGTTTTGAATTGATGTCCAACTAACAATGAGAATGGAAACAGGTTGGGGAAGGAACGATCAGGGTCAGCTGTGGCTTATTCTACATTATGTTGATCCGGAATTCGCCTGTAGTTTAACTGCAGAACCCCTGGAAACAACTGATTAGAGAACCCAGTCGCGAGAAATCTCATCCAAGCAGTAATGAGCCTCAACTTATACTATTTCGCTGGTGTCCAAAATATGCCTCTGGCAGAAGTCGGAACATTGGTCTTCTCTTAATTCTTGAATTCACGACCACTTTATTAATTCTAGGAATGTTTCATGGCCATGTTGTCCAAAAACCATCAAACATTCCTAGAATTGGTCCTCTCAGACTTCAAAGCTCCAACAGTGAGCTTACAATTATACACACTCTAACACCGGTACTTTATAAGCTAAATTAAACATATTGTATTAAATAAAAGTTATTTAAAGTTAAATAAAGTAGAACTTTCGATTTTGTTTCTAAATATTACCAACGTAAAGAAAACAAGTTTCACAAAACACTTGGGAATTTCATAGTTAAGGTCAATTCCGATAAAGTGGATCTCGATACATTTAAATACTGCTGTCAAATTTTGTACGCCGATAGGTGCTACATGCAAAGTTTGTATCTATAGTCGGTACGTCCTACTAGTCGTTTTATGTCTCGGGACATTCTTTATTTACACCATGGACAGCGCTTTAGCTGAACGTTCTCTACCGCAAAAACATCTCGGAGGTCACAGCGAATGTGGTTGGAGCGTGGTTCTTTGTGCCCTCTGGGATGGAAGCTAGAGCGACATCAATGCTGTCGACGGCACGTCTCGCAACTTTCCGTCAAGTGGAAAGACGTCTCGAGCGTTAATAAATGGACTGCCATCGATCGGCTGAAAGAAGAGGTCTGAGCAGTGATTTGAAAATTCAGTAGGCAACTAGCTTCTGAGAGAGGAAATAATTCAGATTGTCTCTTGGGGATAATGCACCGAACGGAACAGAAAATAAGAAATCTGAGGAAGAGGAACGCAGTTACTATCAGAGGAAAATGAGGCAGTGAATTAATTATTTTTTGAAGGTACAAAATACATCAATAGCAACACACTTAAATTTCTATGTTCTTTCCAAATGAACATATGGGACGACAAAATTAATAGATTCGTTTTAGCTCGTACTATAGCCTGCAGTATCAAGGTCTTGGAACAGCAAAAATTGGCTGTTCTGATTCGGCACTTGTGAGTACTGGGGACTCTTTCTTCCCCGTCCCATGACATCAACTGTGTCATAAAGAATGACGCACTCAATAAGATAGTCGTAACATAATATATTATTAATTGGGAATTAACATAATAAGAAAATGTGCGTTTTCTTGTCGAAATCGAAACTATTTCATTATTTTTGTAATATTCCAGTCGTCTTGGATTTTTAAAGAAATCTTTGCAATATCTCATTTGACCAGAGGCTGTGTAAATGTATGCGCCGTATATTCAAAATTACTAATATAGATTTCTACATTTTCTCTAATTACAATATTTTACAACAATTGAAAAATATTCCTTTTGAAGATGTCATCATTAAAAAGATGAGAGAAAATCATTTTGAGAAGCAGAAAAATCAGTGAGAACTTTACTTCGAAATGTTGATGACATTCAATGACTCGTGGAAACAATTTCCTATTTTATTTCACCATATCTTTTTCAGTTCTCATTTTGACCACTTCAGTCTACAGCAACTTCAGAGAATACTCAGTCTACGGCAACTTCAGAAAATATGTAAGAATGGAGGAAATGTTTAAAGAAATGGGGAAAATGTTAAAAAAATATAGATTTCTGTAGGATCCAGGAAAAACACAGATGTCAACGACAACATAGTTTTTTATTCAAACAAAGACAATTTCCATACATGCAGTAATCTCTTCAGCAACCACACGAATATCCAAGATAGATATAGATATAATTTTTATTCTACAATTGGGCTAATGTTTCCCGGTGGCAGAATACAGAAACATAAAAATACATTTACAATTACAATACAATTACAAAACACAATTAACAATAAAAACAATATATATATATATATATATATATATATATATATATATATATAAAAATCATATATCTGAGCCGAGTTACAGTTATACCAAGATGAACGCAGTTTTCCGTAAGTACACGAGTAAGTTCAAATCCAAACTGCCGGGTCAAAACTGTAGGCTAATCGTAATCACACACTTTATCACTCAGCAAACGTCGTACGAACTGTCTCTCCGGTGGCGGCGCCCGTTTTTATCCCTACTCGTTGCGTAGCGTTGCTTCTTAGCTGTCACTTCGCTTGCTGGCCATTGGCCGGCAATTGGCGGTCTTCCATTGGCCGGCTCCTCCGCCGGTTCGCCGCCCCAATAACACTTGGCACTGCAGCTGCGCGCCGTTGTTTAGGCATGTTATTCGAATCGACGCATATCGTAGCAACAACTTCTATATTTGTTTCAATTTCCTTTTCTGAATTCATATACAATTTAAAAAATGTAAACGATTTATTTACAAATCAATCCACTAGTACTTCTTTTTTTGTTATGGAGTTTGAATATTAACCCAGAGACAAGGTTTAAAATATTATCTATCTTTTCTACGTCAACTGTTGCAATTATTAAACAAATGCTCAAGAAATATACGAGTACAATTTCAAAGATTAAAATTATTCTTTTAAATATTTTTCAGAAAATACATTTTCAAAGGGAGTGTGGCATCCGTAACACCCTCATGCCAATTCCGTAAGTTCCGGCGGCGACGACGCGATAGCATCAGTGAGGTTGGGATCAGCTTCTGGGCGTGCTGTAGCCCGCTAGGGACGTGCCTGCCCCGAGCAAGGGCTTGAAGAGGGGGTCGCGGGGCGGAAGGAGGAAAGGCGGGGGAGGAAACGATGACGTCACACCACTTGTTGCGCCCGGCGCGCGAGCTGGCATTCGCCTCCGCATCGCACCCCGGCCCGCCCTGCCCCACACAGCCCTGCCCAGCGGAGGGTGAAGCGAGCGTTTTGAGGGCGCGCTCTCAACCGATATTGGGTTGGCGGAAGGAAGTTCTAGGCAACGAACTCTCGGGGACCCACAGTTTTACCTTAAGACTTTACTGATATGATATAGATTTCGTGTGACGATGTTTGTATCGGATTACATTGTCATGTATGTTAGAGATAAGAAGGTTGTTGATTCTTATGATGGAATAAATCAGACACGCATTGAAAGACACACCTCTTTTTATGTAGTATCGGCTTCCACGCAGTAATGATAATTTCACGCAGTAAGGATCACAACATTCACACATTTTCCAAGCGAAGGAATATTGGTTTCGGACGCGTTATCTACACTGATCAATATTTCCATAAGTGTTGTGAGTGCTATTTCCCGGTAGGAGGTTGTGTTCCTCCTCCGCTGCAATAAGAGATGCAGTGCGGACCTTTCGCCAGTTTGCGGAGATTTTCCATTCCAGATATCTCACCCTGCGAGGTACCGCCCCATCCAGGACAATCTCTATGTTCCCCATTGGAATTCTAGTACTTGCGATGGCGTAGGGCATGAGAGTATTTGTATTTGGTGGAAGAGGAAATGCATATGAAACAGGGATGATCACGCAGGGTCCGTGGGCCGTTTTTTTATTTACAGATCTGGCACTCGAATTATGTTGCTTGGAGAAACCTTGGAAAACTTTCAGAGCAAAAGTTCTCCGTGACTAAATTTGACCCAGGTATCTACCTTGTTCTGAAAATTGCAACCGTCGTGTTCAATTCTAAACAATCTATATATTCTCATTTTTTTACAATTATCCACTAGAACTTCTACGAGGAAGTGTGGATTCAAGTCGCTTTCACGGGATGGACATTGCGATGTATTTATTTAATATAATGTCCATTATCAGACCATGTTGGACTCTGGAATTAAAGGTTTCGTTGAATGGGCGATGATGGTTTTAGTGTAGACATGAGTTATGTAAATAATGATGTAGCAACGAGAGAATGGGAGGCAAGAAAATGCAAGTACCACAACAAAACGTTCCGCGAAACGCAACTCCTTCACCAACTCCTTCACATAGATCAACCCCGAATGTGAACCGCGGTACACAGGGGTGGACTGTGAGCGATCCTACCATAACACCATGGTTCGTCCCGAACATAGCAACAGTATATGTCAGTGGTGTCAAGGCTTTGATCTACTGGTGGCAGTGGCACACTTCGTGTCTCCGTAGCATGCCACGAGCTTCTCTTCGCAACTAACGTCGGGAATGGGAACTATTACGAGTATTAAAGTAACGTAAATCTAATGCAGCTTTAGAATCTAAGGGGTCACCGCCAGGACGACGCCCTCTCTCGTCTGCAGCAAAGGTCGACGCTGTTGGTCTGCTTTGTAAGTTAGAAATCAAATAAACACATATACCAGTGTTGTCAAGGTCGATGTCACGAGCGGGAGTCCGTGGCACGAGTGCCACGATGAAATCGCCCCTTCACGCAGTTCGTCACCCCGACCCCAGAGACAACGCCATCCCTATTGTAAAACGGCGGGATTACTAATAGTTTCCTTTCCCAACGCTGGTTGCCCGGAGTAGCTCGTGGGATACTACAAAGCCACCACGCGTGCCACTGCCACCAGCAGAAGACGTTGACACCACTGGTTTAAAGTCCTTACAAGCTTTGGGCCAAAAGGCATAACATCGCGACAACGGAGACCGCGTGTATGGGACGCTCCCAGCCATCCTCCGGTTCCGGATCGTCCGAGGCCACGCACGGCCGCAACCGGTTTGCACGCAAGGCTGGCGCCGCGCCGCGCCGCGCCGGGGCGCGCCCGCCGACGACGCGCCACCTCCCCGAACTGCCGCGTCAGGCGCCCTGCGGAGGTCCCGGGGCGCCGCACAATGCACAGGCCCGTATTCGTCCTCCGGCAGATAGACTCGAGAAACGAATCGCATTGTGCGCCTTCGGAGCGCTCCGCGACCGCCACAACTCCCGGACGTCTCGCGCGAACGCCGATATCTGTTGACTGATGACGCTAAGAGAGACAGCTCCTCGTAATTCATTTGTCACGATGACACTGTACATGTGCTCCTTAATCCTGCGGGAGAGAGAGTGTGAATACTGACTGATGAATTTGGCAAAAAATTAAAGATGGTAAAAGGTGGTGATTAAAGATTGTAAAGAAATTTGGCAAAAAATTAAAGATGGTAAAAGGTGGTGATTAAAGATTGTAAAGATGTTTATGACATTCATTAAGAAATGGTGACATAAACACAATACTGCGGCTCAATGCTTTACCTAATTGTGATAGTGAACTTTTAAAACAATGCAATCTTCATTGAAGTTATTTGTGTGACTTACTTTATGTTATTATTTAATAATTGATTAATGTACTTAATAATTAAACTAATTTTTACATTTAACTTTTACAAAAATGAGCATATGTATTCTTCATTGAAGTTATTTTTGTATCTTAATTTCCAAATTATTTGTTTTCTATTCACTTCATAGTGGCATCATGGGTTGGTTAACCAACGTATGAGACATTTCCTCAAGGTCTAGGGATGAAATGCCATTGCATTTACTGAATTTCAGTCCTGCCTCCTGAGGTAATATCCGTCACTCCAACAGCGGAGAGCAGTCACATTCTCAACATTCCCGCTCCAGATGAGTCAATTTATAGAGTTTTATTAACAAATTAAAGAGAAAGAAAACAGCTAAATGAAGACAGAATTTACCTGTAGATAGAATTTTACATTTCACAGTTTCGATGTTCTTGACACCAGTCTCTGCTAGATCGGACTAGAAACTGAAGGTGAATTAAAATCAGTTTGGCATGAACATACCATATTGTTTCTGAAATTTATCCACTACCTCACTTCACGTATTCTTCGTCTGAAAAAAATGCGACTTAGCCTACAAATGAAGATAAATAGGTATCTATTGTAATAATTTAAACCGTTTATTTTAGATAAATCGGTATTTTAATTGTGTATTAAACACTCATAGTGGCCCCAATTAGAAGACAATTTACGAAAATATGATTTATGGAAATAAACTTGACAAATTTCAGGACATATTTGTAATAATAATACTAACATTAATATATTGTATTAATATTCTATAAAAATAAACAATCGGATTTAAGTCAGTTTTACTTTTTAACACTCCGTTCTAATCATTCCCGAAATGTAGGTAATAACGTAATTTAATTACCTTCTTTAATTCCCTTGCCTCAGAAATTCAAAACCAGGAGCGGCTACTGACACTTCACGCAGGCGAGAAAGATTGACAGTTCTCTAATTACCTCTTTTAAAAAAATACATTTTAGTCAGTGCAATGTCAATGATACCTAGATTGATGGAGGGCTCCCAGAATGCGCACATTCAATTTACCGTAAAAATGAATGGAGAGTTCATGCGTAAACCTTTCGTTGGATATGGAACTTCAGTGGCTGTCGAATCAATATTGATGTTTCTCATGAAATGGAACTTAAAAAGAGGGAGTGAAATTGGAGGGAAGAACATTTTGATTGGTTCATTACAGAAAATATTTTCAAATTGCAAAAATAAATAACACGTGTAAAAATATCGAAATTAGTTCTGTGTTACTCGCATGTTACGAGGCCGAGCCAGCGGAGGTATCTTCTGATTTCGGTAATTGCCGTAATGCAAGCATATAGAGTAGGGTCTGCCGGGGCTTCAAAGGTAATGTTCGACAGTGAGAATCAAATTATCTCGAATCGTGATTATTTAAAAAATGGTATATAACGAAACGCTTTAACTTCAATTTTTAAAAACATAGTAAATAATTGTATTACATAATTTACTGTAGCCACAATGAAGTCTATAATCATAAACTCTATGAAGATTTCTCTTTGTAATCAACGGGTGATAAAATATTTTGTTCTAGTTGGATATTTTTAAAGATTAATAACAAACCATCTATTGATCACCCAAATAAAATCGAATGTAGGACCATCGAACTTGGAACAAACACGCAATTTAACTATTTTTAAAAATAATAAAATGTCTTAAAACATAAAAGAAACATCAGAGGAAAAACGTTTTAGCCAAATATCTGTTTTGCAATATCAGATGTTGAAACATTTTAAATTTGAATACGTGCACAGGTATAAATTTACATAATGGAATAGACAACAAACATCTCAGCTCTGACTTTGTAATTTTCCTAGTCATTTTGCGCATAGTAGCTACACAAAGAAACATTTTTTAACCTTATTGAATATTTATTTAAAATTAAAGATTGGTGTTTAATTGAATTGATTAATCAAATTGAATTGAATTGAATTGATCATCAAATACATCGATTTATTTCCTTGAAACATGAATTCATTTTCCAAAAATCAAATCGACTTGTCTTAAACGATGTGCAATTAAAACAGTTTTCACAAATAAATTGAATGATAACAACCTACTAAACTATCAATTTCTATTGTAGCCGATCAATATTTTTGAGAGCTGGTACATTTCATCCATTGCAGTAACAAATGCCGGGAGGCCGGTCAGCAGCTCAAAGCTTGCTCCGGTTGGGCTGGAGGGAGATACCTGGTTGAAGGCCAGCCGACAGTAGGTTGGTACCGAATCTAACCATCCAGCGGGAAAGATAACCACTACCTCCCGATTTAAATTGTACTACACTTACGGGGCTAGCGACCTTAGCGTTGACGCGCCATGAATCACTAATCAATAAATCCGAGGTAGTTAAACAACGCAAATGATTTCGCGGTTAGTTACTCAAGTAAATGAAATGTCAAGGATCCGATAGAACGAATGCAGTCCACTAAAAGGGATATTTGCGGGAAAAAAGTCAACCAATTCAATTTTGTTGAAGTAAAAACATTCTTCATATAAAAGGAATGGCAGTTATCGATCAGAACTATCGATTCGTAATTCTATTGACCCTCGTTTCGCGAATCAAATCGACTCGTCCAACGCTGTTTTGGGAGCGTTAGGGGCCCGGCAGGCGCGCCCGGCGGCGGCCACCCTACGCAGGCAGCTGGGTCTGGGTCTGGGCCTGGGCCGGGCCGGGCGCCCGGCGCCCGTCACCATGGAGACAGCGGCGGCGGCGGGATTACGCGGCCAGGAATAGAGCGGAGCCTGCACCGCCGCCGCCGCCGCCGCCCATCGTTCGGGTATCGATAAGCGATAACCAATTAAACAGTCGGAAGAGGCGCGCGAGGGCGCACGCCGGCGGCCGGGCGCGGCGTGGGGCGAGGCGTGGGGGCGAAGCGTGGGCGGGAGGGTGAAGCGCGGGTAGGCAGGCAGACAGGCAGGCAGAGCGTGGGTGAAGTGGGCGTGTGTGTGAGAAGATAAGAAGGCAGCAGGGCGGGTGGGCGTTCGGGGTGGGCGTTCGGGGTGGGCGTTCGGGGTGGGCGTTCGGGGTGGGCGTTCGGGGTGGGCGTTCGGGGTGGGCGTTCGGGGTGGGCGTTCGGGGTGGGCGTTCGGGGTGGGCGTTCGGGGTGGGCGTTCGGGGTGGGCGTTCGGGACGGGCGTTTGGGGTAGGCGTTCGGGGTGGGCGGTTGAGGTGGGCTGACAGGCGGGCTGGAGGCGCGCTGGTGGCGGGCTGGAGAAGAGCTGGAGGCGGGGTAGAGGCGGGATGGCGGGCTAGTGGCTAGGTGTGTGAGAGCGAGGGCGAGGTAAGGAAAAACGCGTGAGGGTGAGAGGATCGAAGGGTGAGATGACGCGCAGGTAGATCGGCCGCGCCGGGCAGAAGACGAGGAGGAGGTGGATACGTTTGAGAAACCTGGGCGTTCCTCGATTATCCTACCCCTTGAGGGGAGAGTAGACGAGTAGGAAACAAGCGCAAACGGTTAAGTGACATCGTATGTTGCTGTAGAAATGTGTATGACTGTGAGGTTCTCAGATTCGAATCCCTTTGAGAGCGGTTTTTTCATATTAGCTTTGAGCTAGTTCAAATTGAGTCGCGCTCTGGAGATTAATTCTAGAGGTCGGCTGCTCTAATCGGTACTTTTCTGCAATTTATTCGATGAATACGAGGGCGAAACGTTCCCCTTCCTTATCCTTTTCTTCTCCCCCCTCCCTCCACAACACACGCACACTTACATGCACTACTTATCACGTCGGGAGCATCGAGTATTCCTTCTATGGAGATACCTGGTATAAGAAAAAAAGCCTGCAAGCAGACATTTCGTTCGGCGTCGATCTCACGTTCCAGCGCAGAGGGAATATCGCCACACCTCCCGCCTATAATAGGCATTACGGCAGTTATATGCATCATAGTTGTAATGACTAACGTAATTGACGTCCCCGGTCACTCACTCACGAGGGAAGATGGAAAGTCAAGCGGTCGATTGGCCTAACGACTGAGCGAATTAGGCTCTGGGTGTTGAAGGGTGCTGTGAATTACGGGAGGGGTTTATGCGCTAATGGATGGAGTGAAGTGAGATGCTGGAGGGTGACACGCAGGGGGGAGGGAAGAAGTGAGTAATTGACGGAACGGCGTATGGGACTGTCAGGAAGATTGTGAGTAAGCAGCTGGAGATTACCCTTCCGTTAAGCAATGTTAGATTTTCCTCATTCATTGCCAAATGAAGAAGGTTAATTGCTATCTGTTGCGATCCCCCTTCCCACGCCGATACATACGCCGATGCCATGAGGTCCCATTTTGCCACATCGGAAGAAGGACACAAGCCAACCTTTCTAAATGTTGAAACTTTGAGGTCTTTCAATCTGCCAGTTCGGTATACTAAAGTAGGTGGATTGCATTGAGGCTTGGCGAAAGGAATGCCATGCGAAGCGGGCGACGTAGTCGGCAGCTGGGCGGAGCAAAAGTGGGAATTAGACGGAGAGGTTCGCGGGATGGCAGGCGGAAAGGCAGGAGTGGTTGCGAGTGAGAAGGCGCTCCAAGTGGCTGGAGGAGTGGCAGGCGAATGAGTGGCGACTTACATGACGAAGACGAAGAGGCATATGGGAGCCTGTGGTTTGGGTTGCGATGAGGAGGCAGGAAGCCGGGAATACTGGCGACGGAAATACAACAAAGCGTGTAAAACGACTCCAGACGGAATATGGGGAGCAGAAGAAGTGTTGACGAGTTCAGATAAAATCTTATTGTTGACACTAAGCAGTGGACATCGTGTCATCTTCAGAAGTGTTCGAATTTAGGGCACTTGGGCGAAATTTGTGGGTGGTAAAATAGGGTTCGCGAAAAATGTTTTTCAAGAAATGTTTGACGACGTGCTTCTTTTTGATATCCTGCTTGCGTTTTCTTCTTCTCCTCATTCCTTTGTCACTAATTTCCCAATTTGCCCAATTTCTTCTTCATTACCATCATCATTCCGCTTCATCCAGAAAGAAGTCTTAGAAACCACTCGATATACTATCGTTGTTGTTGGTTAACGTCAAGGCACTTGGAAATTGTGAATTGGCCCTGCCCGAACAAGGCCTTAATTACGGGAATTTTTATTAATACTGGCACCATATGGGCTCCCAATGCTGTCGTATTTTATTCCCACATTCGCCACTAAAAACTGACTTTACGGTCGCAGTCATATTTGACATCCCCGTCGTTCCTCATCTGAGTGAATTGGTATCTGATTAAGACGGTACCGTTCGATAAAAATAACCTCAGGAGGTGGGCTGGTTGACGGCACGGGTCGAGACGCGTGACGCAGGAGCTTCGCAGCCCACGAGCGGCGCGCGGCCTCCGGAGCCACGGAGAAGTTCGGGCCGATCGGAGCGAAGACGTCACCCAACGAACCGAATCTCGTAATTACCCGACGAAACACTGGCGACAATGTTGCGCCTCCGACGTCACGCCTCCCGGCCGGGCGGGCGGAGGGTGGGTGCGTGTGGGAGTCGGATGAACGGAAGCGAAGACTCGAGGCTGCCAACGCACCGCGCCGCGCCGCGCCGCGCCGCTCGGCAGGTGGCGCTGGAGTGGGTGCTGCCTCCGCGCTTTGCTGCTGCCCCTTGTGTCTCTCCGCCGTGTGCCGCCGCCCACCAGCGCCTCCCGCTTCAGGCCTCTGACGTTCGACGACTGACGTGCGTTCCCTCCCTCCTACCTGCCTCCGCTGATTTAGTGGTGGAGATTCTTAACGTGCGGGACCGTAATTTCCACGGCTGTGAATATCTGTCATAGGGCAGAGCTATTGAGAGCTTCGTCAAGGCTTCCTTTCCTAGGTGTCGTTTAGAAAGTAACGTTGATAAATCTGAGTTCCTCGCTGTGATTCCCCCTAGTTCTTTCAAACCAGACATATTTGTTAAATATGTCATAGAATTGTATAATTGGAATATCATGAATTCTTGGAAATCTCCCCACCCGTATTTGTGTTTTTTTAACGGCACGTGAAAAATATTAACGGATCAAAAGCATTTACTTTTGTCAAGGTAAGTTATTTATTTTTTTACAGTTTGTTATAATCTTCGTACCTCGGTATTTATGTAATGAGGAATTAAAAATCAAGTATTGAAGAAGTTTTAAATATTCTGAAATAAAAGCAGTCATAGCTAACATGTCTGTAAATATTTTGTATTAATAAACACTGAAATTAGGGGGGAATTTCTATGTTATAATTTTAAGTGACATAGAATTGTTGGTATTGTGATTTTGCTTCCAATCACAAAGTAACAACGACCAGAAGTCATAGTAAACTGGAAGATCTAATACTGACTAGACGCCATTACACTATTAATTTCATACCTATCTCTTAACAAATTCATGAAAAAACTTTTAATGTAGCAATGTGAATGAAACAATAGTTTTGTAACAACTGACTAAGTGTAAAAAATCATAAATATACATTTTCGTTCCATTGAAAACGTGTATTCGATAACCCGATTGGGACCTGATTTCCTGGACATCCGCAAAGACTACTTCCTAGAATCTCTTCAGCAGCAAATTGACCTGCCCATACTCATATCCTGGGTTACTTTCGTTCTCTCTGGCCGCCGCTACCCTTTGACACGAACCGACCACGCGAACACATTTTTAGCCGGAGCTCTCACTGCTCGGAAACGCTTTGATGTCAAAATGCGTTCATTCACAATGCAGCAAAGACACTCTTAAAAAGCGATAGATGTTATAATAGTCACGCGTTCTTCGAAAGGCCAACGTGGGTGTAACGAGCGATGGATCTCCGACAACATACTCTCATGACATACTGTCACGAGAAGCTGTCACGTTCAAACGACGAAAAATGCTTAATAATATCTGTACAGAAAAACAGGAGGGAAATTAAAGAGAAAGAGATTATAATTAAAAATAATCAAAGGAATATAAATAGACAGATTTTTTTGAAAACTTGATTTTTAAGTATAAAAATATTCATAAGCAGTTGCGAGTATATTTATAACTAAAGTAGTCCATTAATGAGAGGTATTGATATTTATAAATCAATGTTATTTTGACATGTGGCCGCATCAGAAATATGCTATTTGTAAATCAACATTTTTGCCACTGCACACAAATTATCTCTATTTTCCACATAAACGGCTTGGTACATAGTGGATTATTATCAGCATGCTTAATTTTATCAAAGGAAAACTGGAAGAATTATTAAAAGTAATTCACTACTTTCGTTCCAAATATGGTTCACAATCCCAAATTCCACATTAAAAGTACACAGTATTTAAACCTCTATAAAGAAACGAACACTCGTATGATTCAATTGAAACTATTGAAAAAAATTGATATTTATGAAGTTACTAGAAGATCACAAAAATTAACTCTACTGTGTAGCACAACTTTATTAATAGTACACACTATTTTCATTATTAGTAATTCGTATTCTGTTCACAAAACTTGTTCTTCTACACTATCTTTAACATCTTTTTAAGAGGAAATAAGAAAAAGCTTTTTCTACTTTGAACGACATTCAGGTGTATTGAGTAAAGTTTGCTCCATACCTTTCACCTTCTCCTCTGATATATTCGTGTACAGTTCCAAATAATAAAACCGTTTTACATTTATCTCATTAATTTATATTAACGTATTCCCGATTATACCCTTGATTATTTAGTTAATTGATTGCATATTAACACAACATTTACAATGAAACTAATTTTCTTACGAAATTTATAAATCGAAAGAGTTACTTCGTAACTTACGATCATTGCCCATCAATTCTCTCCTCCAAGTGTCTTATTCCTCTTTCTTTCCCCCAAAATAAAACACCACATTCTTAACGAAACATACTGCATCTCTTGCCAACCGACTTCCGAAGTCTCATGCATGATTCACCTCTTTACTTGGCATTTGTTGCTTTCATTTCATGAGTGACATAATCACTATATTTTTTACGCTACTGTTTACAATAGCTCCTACTGTAAATACGAATTAAAAAAATACGAATGAAAAGGTCGTCTTAATTCTAAACTTTCTACAGAAATTGGAAGGAATGGCGCAGATCCCAAAACGTCACTCCATTTCAGAGAGCTACTGGCTGCTGTGGCTGAGCGGAACCAGTGTTGCCAGAGCAGTGTCTCTAACTGGGCGGTTCTAGGGTTGGAGCTCCTACTGCGGGGGATTTTCAACACTGGCTAGGTAGCTAGGTCGAATTCATCTACTAGAGGAGATTTCTAACGGCCGGATATTCTCATTGGGCTTTCTGCGATCAATAACCGTGGTTTCTCCGATCATTACTAGGTAAATACCGGAGTAGTGTCAACAAACTTCTTTCCTTGTTTTCTTGTCCTTGTCCATTCTTTTGGCCTCTCTCTCTCTCTAACACACACACACACACACACACACACACACACACACACGCTTGTAAGCAATTCATAATCACATGTCGGGAGGTTACAGTTTGTCCCGATTGGGACGTCGTCCAGTTGGGGGAGATACCTGGGAGCAGGCGGAGTTACCCCGCTAGCCGAAGTGTATGTCGGCGACGGATTTCACTTTCTGGCAGGGGAGGAACATCTCCACCTCTCAGGACATAAAATACATTACACTTAGGGGAAAAATGACCACAGCATCTGATGCGTCCGGAAACAAAAATAATCGATTAACCAATCCAGTGGGCGAGGGACGAACCCGAGCGCTCCACTCCGAAGACGTGGGAGCGGAGCGGGTGTGCCGCCGCCGTGCCGCGCCGCGCCGCGGCGACAGGCTGTCGATCGCAACCCTCCCTGCGGACGCCGGTGGCGTTGTCAGTCGCGATAATCTAAATTGCTACCGCGGTTAATAGAGCCACACCTGCTACCGACGGCTCGCGGACATATCAAGTGTCCGTAATCGGGCGACTCGTGGCCGCCTCTCCCGCCAGCCACCTCTGCCATCGCTCTCTCCGCCGCGCAGTGCAAAACTCGCGAATGCGTTCGGACGAAAACGAGCCACTGAGTGTAGGCGCGGACCTACAGGGCGGCTTGTGAGGGTTTCACTCTCCAGTATCTCCGCTAGCGGGGCACCATCACAGTCGGGACAAGTTCTAAGCTCCCCAGAGTTTGTCCGGGCTGGAGCTGTGCCCTGGTGTTGGGAGATACTTGGTTGGCGGCAAACATCATTAGCCGATGGGAGGTCGGCGCTGAATCTCTCCATCCAGCAGGGAAGATCACTAGTACCTCACGAAGAAAACGCATGGACTACACATACGGGAATAATGACCTTAGCAGCTAACGCGTTCGGATTCACTAGTCAATTAATCAATCAATCTAAGATCCCGGCTGGTCTCGCGACGTGCTCTCTCTCCTGGTTGCAAAGGTGGACTTCCGCCTAGAGAAACAGTAGCCTAAGGGCCCAAGTTCAGAGGGACCACATTTGATAGCAAATAGGGCCCAAGAACATTTTAAACAGTTTTTAGATTATGAAAATGGAAAAACAATTTTTATTTGACTAATAATGCAGCCTTTTAAATATATTTATATAAAACAAATTTTGAAATGTTTGGATTACTGGAATAGATTGTGATTCCGGGCGCGTCAACTAGTGAGGTGATTATTCCCGTAAGTGTAGTGTGTGGTTTTCCTCGGGAGGTGGCGGTGATCTTTCCCCACTGGATGGCGAGATCCGGCGCCGTCCTACCGTTGACTAGCGGGGCTTTCCCCAAACCAGCTACCTCGGCACTGCCCCAGCCGGGACACGATCTAAGCTCCCAACCGTTCTCCCAGCATGTGTTGTAATGCATGTTAGTGTAAGCGTGTATGTATGTAAGGGATGAGGATAGGACAAGGAAGAAGAAGGAAAGATCGCGCGCGGTCCGTCACCCGTTTGTTCGGGTACTGCTCCGGCATTCGCCTGGTATTGATCGAAGAAACCACGAAAAACTACCGATCAGAGCAGCTGGCTGCTAGAATTCTCCTTCAGAATTCGACCTAGTTGACAAGCTAGTGTAGAAAATCCTGCAGCCGTCGGGACTCGAACCTAGGATCTCACGGTCAGAGGGACTGGAGTGACATCAGTTGATGCACTGAACCATCACTCCCGGTACTGGAATAAAAATCGCAAATAAGTGGGAATTAAAAAACAGAATTTTATAAAAAATATTTAATAATTATTTCATATTATTTTGCAGTTGATATTTGCATTCTGCATCTCCAACGCTTGCTGGAAAATTTCTCGGTCGATGGAGTCATAAGGGTCATCAAACCATCGCTCGACTCAAAGCACGAGAATGAAGAGATGATAGAGAAGGAAACTTAGCGCGCGATCTGAAGACCGATGTTTATGGTATTGCTTCGACATCCACCTAGAGTTGAGCAGAAAATCTCCGGAAACAACTGTTTAGAACACCCAGTCTCTAGAATTCTTATCTAGGCAGTCGTCCGTATCAACCTATATTTCAATGGTGTCGAAAATACGTTCTGTGAAGAGTCGAACCTAAGTCCTTCAGGTCTACGAAGCCCCAGTTGTGAGATCACGATAACTCAAGTTAACACTTACTGTGATTCATAAATTACACTATTTTAAATAAATAAAAGTTACTGAAAGTAAAAGAAAATTAGATCTTTCGCTTTTAAATATATCTTTAACCGAAACAAACAGAAGAGGTTTTTCAAGGCACCTAAAATTTGCAATGTTACGGAAGAATTCTCATTCAGAATTCACCTAACTGCTTAGTTTGTGTCGAAATTCTTGTCGCATCTTCGGGACTTGAACCTAGTTTTTTTGTTATGAATGCAACCCTGATAAGATTGAAATTTGTTAAAAGAATTATCTCCCAGACCGGTAATCGAACCACCCTGGTCTCCTGGTTTACAGCTAGTTGCTCTAATCACTTAGCTACCGGTACGTGTAACGCCTTAAATGGTTTCTTAGACCTGATATATTGCCCGTTATGTGACATTCAATTGTCACCACACTGCTACCTTAATGAGAATTGAAAACACTGTTAATTGACTTCCCATTTCAGAAGACACTGCTTCCTTAACTATGGGCTTCGAGTCTCCATCGGGGTAGTATGCTCGGGGAGGAAACATTTTGCCCACCAGAATGTCCGGGAGTAGGTGTCAAAGCGTGAACCTTTCAGCCAATATCGCGGCGCCTTTTCTGCTAAGACAAATATTCAGACTGCAGCTGCGAAGAATAATATATAAACAAATATATTGACTCCGTTTCGACTTTGTGTCGTCACATTATAAGTTCCCGTGATGGCGAGGTACGTAGTATTTCAGAATCTTAGTCGTTAACTTCATGCATACCATCTTAACTGAAACCACAGTTATGACGAGAGCGTAGGCTTTCGCGGCCGCAGTGGCTGATGGGGGGACGCCGCGTCCTAGGCACAGGTGCCAGTGTTTCGGGTTTCGGCCACCATTCTGCGACCTTCCTCAGGGTGAAATGCCATTTCCGAATGGCGGCGAAGTAAACATAGTTGTTACCTTTCATGAACTCCCTATACCATCCATCCAGTGGAAGGCAATGGTAAATTATCACAGAGGTGAAGAAAGAATGATTATAAAGGCGTAAACACACTCCCATCTATGCTCAAGAACTGCATATAATGCTCTTTTCCTCCTCATCATCATCGTCTTCGTCATAATCCGTAATCATCTTTAACACCACCATAATCATCTTTAGCGAAAATGAAGGTCAGGAAGTAATATTCCAGTGACCAAAGAAGTGAAAAATCGGTTTTCAAAAAAAAATAATGATTTTATTTTATAATGGTGGAATAATGAAGGGATATTTTGCGAAGGAGAAAAATATCATCGAGGCACAAATTGTTGATAACGTTATGACATGCTTGTGAGAAACTCGCTTATGTGTCCTTAGATCTTCTGGAGTTAAATGGAAACAAATATGGCATTGACTGCTTATGCGCTGTCTCTGTATTCATATCTGTTTCCTGATATAATTGCAATAAGACCAGTGCAAACTATAATATTTTTTTTAACAAGTAGTCTCCCATCTCTGGGACTTTCTTCTTCTCCTAATTCTTATTTGCTTTAATGCTGACACAGAATACTAAAGAGTGTTATCTTCAAAAACTTATATCGAAAGAAAAAAAATGACTGAAATTGCAAAAGTTTTCCTTAAGCCTTCAAATCAAAACCTATCCTCAAGACATCAATTACTATTTACTCAACAATGATAATTTCAAATATAGGGGTACTTTTGAAACTGTAATGCACTTTATGGTTCTCATTTTAGTAAATAAAAGACTTCCTTAATATTTGCACGCCAAGGAAACTTCAGCTCTGCAATCTGTTGATTTGTTTTTCCTTTTAGTGTATCAAAAGATCAATACCGAAAGAAATCGGTTAGTGACAAATAAACAAGGATGAAAATGATATGTGGGTTTTTGTCCGAGCAGATTGAGGAATCTCTGCACTGTGCGATGTCGTTGCATCGTGTATGTGAGACGAAGAAGGTTTGCGAAAGAGGCCGGGCGAGGTGCGGATTGGAGTGGAGTGGAGTGGAGAGAATGGCGTGGAGCAACGCGGCGCGGTGCGCCGGGCGTGACCTGTTAATAATTCCACCTCGGAGTGTCCTTACGGTGCCCATTTATTTTTTGTCATCGATCGATATCGAGAATCATGACGGTCACGCAAACACATTTAATGCATTAATAGCAGTGCCCTAGAGTTTACTTGGAGTCTTCGTAATGGTTCCGCGTTCTAATTGGATGGAACATAGAGAAGACACGCGAATTAAATGTAATTAATATCTATTTAAGATATCGATTGGTTTTTAGTATCTAGCGTTTCGAAGATCCTTACGTTTTCAGGCACGGATCGAGAACGCGATGTGAGTAGTGATGGCTTAATTTAAATGTTAAAAATCTATTAGTTTTCCGTGCGATATATGTAAGTATTTTTTTAAAGGCATATTATTGTTGGACAATAATTTTTTTCATCATTTTTGAAGGCCATTTATATAATAGGTCGAAATGTAGAATATTTTGTATTATTATTATTATTATTATTATTATTATTATTACTATTATTATTACTATTATTATAAAATTATTATTATTATTACTACTATTATTATATTCTTATTATTATTATATTCTTCTTCTTCTTATTATTATTATATTCTTATAAATGTGTTTCTGTAGTCACAAAAATGTTTATTCAGATCACAATATTACATACGGAGAAATAGTGGGAAGGAACTGCAAAGGTGTCTTTGCTATGTTGTGTGATCGCTATAGTAATCTTGGTTTTGTCCCCGTTTCAGAAGTACGTGAAGTAAAAGCTGGTATGGATGGTTGCGTGAGCAGTGTAATTTTCCCCAACGATGCTTGCAAGTAAGTAGTTTATGGCCACATAAATCTTTCGTGTCTAAGAAGAAACGTCAGTGGTTGTTGTCTCTGATTTTTCGAGAAAGAACTAAAATTATTTGTTGAAACAGAGGAATGCAGCAGAATAAAATCCAATCGAGTTGTAAAATTCGATGATAATTTTGTTCTTTTCTTGTAAAATAGTTTCCACTGAGAGAAGAAAATATTTACAAATGTTACATATTGAAAAGAAACATTTTTGCTTATCTATGCAAACATTCGTCATTTTTTCTTTTCCTTGTAATTTAGATGCGTAGAAGGAAAAATTGTAACTTCTAAAAATTGACAATGTGACATACTGACAAAGAGAATTACCCTTAGACAATAATAAGTACAAATTCATCTCGTTGAAAACAAAGTATTTGGAATACGAGATCCCAGCGCGAATATCTCCAGATCACGCCGACTAAAGTAATAACATTTAGGGATAAACGAAACCTTCACACACTTGATAATGATAATCATCTAAAATATTTTTTTGGTCGCTTAAAAGTTCTCTTTTCTAACAAATGATGGACTGAAATTTATTTGTCAACTCGCTTCATAATACTATTTCACACAACTATTTCATTTGTTTTAAGAAGTTTACACATTACCAATTAATAAAATAATACATAATGTTGCAAAGATTGAATATAAATCAAAATATTGCTAACTAAACAAAATCACTTACGGTTCATATTATTTATTAATGCCCCAGAGCACTGTAAGCAATTTTGTCGCGGTACGGTCGGTACCACATGGATGTATGCAGATTCAAGAACATGGAATGTTATTAGCAATTAATATAAAGCGAATGATACAATAAAATCAAATGCTAAATAGATAATACTTAAATTGAACCCACTGGAAAAATGTAGGTTTTGTTTAGATAAAACTGTTAAAATAGCAATCATCACATTTACAGTTGGTAACAGTCTTGTTTGTTCAGTCCATAATTTGCCCGAAAAACATTAATTTTAAGTGGAAAATTAATACTAATGAAAAATATATTCCAAGATAATTGAATAATTCCAGTTATATAAATGTAACTTTGAACACCTCGAAGAAATGGTCTTGAATTTGAAATTCACCAGCACATTTAGTCGTTTGGGAACTAGCCGCTAGGAAGGTTTCCAAGCATCAAAATGTGCTGAACTTCAAATTCAAAGCCGTTTCGTCTAGGTGTACAAAGTTACATTTTATTCTACTGGAATTATTCAATTATCTTGTAACATATTTTTCATTAGTATTAATTTTCCACTTAAAATTAATGATTTTCGAACAAATTATGGACTGTACAAACAAGACTGTTACCAACTCTATTTGTTTCGAACTTAGCGTAGCGTAGTGTCTACCGTCTCTCCCATCCCGCGAACCCGCATTGAGCTTTCTTCTCGTGCAGCTGTTGCAGGGGCCGTCGCGTCGGCGGCTGGAGGGGAGTCGCTCCAGATAGAGCCACTGGCAGGGGCGGTGCCCTCCCGCCCGCCCTCGCGGACGCCGCCGCCGCCGCCGGCGCCGGGGGCGAGGGCGTGGGGCACGCATTGTCTGCTCCGTCGCAGCGGGGGCGGGCGACGCGGAACCGCTCGCTCGCTCGCGCGCGCCCACGCGCCCGCCGCCCCCGCCTCGCCGCCGTCGCACGCGTGCGGGTGAGGATGATAATCGCCTGTGACACCTCTCTTAAGTCGCACGCGAGGACCGCTTTCGCGGTTGCTCTCCGGCTCTGTGATAGAAATTGAAGTGTTTCCGTGCTGTACTGGTATCATGCTTCCGCGAGCATTCTTTCTTGATCTTCTTTTCTATCGTTATCATGTTCTTCATAATCTTTATTTTCTTCTTTCTCTTTTCCTTCATCATCTTCTTTATGTTTATCTTCTTCTTTATCATCATTTTCTTCTTTGTCACCGTCACCATCTTTTTCTTCTTTCTTTCTTTCTTTCTTTCTGTCTTCCTTACTTTCTTTCTTTCTTTCATTCTTTCTTTCTTTCTTCTTTTTTCTCTGTAATTTCTTTCACACCACTTTCTTCTCCTTCACCATATTCATCTTTATCTACCACTATTTTTTTATATTCATTTCTGTCTTGCCAGTACAAGTCCTGTGTACTATTCCGATCCCACCTTCTCTTCTCAATCTTACCACACTTCTCTATCCAAATGAATTACATGACTACAATTACTACTGAGTAGGTAACTGTATGGAGGCATTCCGCACTTCTTCGCAAATCTTTGTTTTAAATATGTAAACAAGTTCATTCCGGGGCCCAACTTCCAACGGCCGGGCTATGAACTGTGTTACATCATAAAACGCCTACAGATGTGGGTGGGTAAGTGTTTTAATATTGCTAAACGTTTATTAACGAATTCAAATGCATAGACCCAAGCGATTAAATTGCACTGGATATCAATAGTCTATTTAATTTTTCATCTATTTTGATATTCTGCACTTTTCTGAGCACCAGGTGTGGAGGTACCCAGAACAACTTAACCATCACCGAGTAATAGAAAGTGGAAAATGTCTAATATTGAATATTAGGGCCTAAAAATACAAGTGAAGAATCCAGACCCTGTTCTTGAATTTCGCCTATCAAATATGATAATGATGACTCATCCATCAAAAGATAATTCAATTAATAAAAAGGTTCATAAAGATAATTTTTACTTATAACAATTACCAATAACTAACAAAATAAATCATTTTAGAAAAAAACATTTTAGCAATCGATTTATGTATGGAGAATTTTGTTGTATAATGTTAATATTCTCATACGTCATATTCAAACTTGGTGGAACACGATTACTCAGATTACTACTAAACTATAAGTTCACTAAATTACTATTACTAAATTATAAGTTCGCGAACGCATTGAAAAAGAACAGTATGTACATTGTTTTTGTCGAAAGATTTGTAAGAAATTTTATAACGGACTTTTGAAACTACTGTCGCCAAGTATTTTTACAAGACGATGTACGTTTCCAAGTGTCGTACGAGGCGATAATCTAGAGTGAAATTTAGCACAATGGAAGATGCATGGATTTTTTTTTCGATTTCAAAACACTCCGGCTTATTATTATTTTTTTACTGAGAATTGGTGCAACTATTTTTGTGAAGAAAAAATGAAACATAGAAGTAAACTTCTAGGATACTCAATTCCAATTAGATATAATGTCATAACCAGGCCGAGAGTTTTTTTTTCACGGATGAAGTTGAGTCTTCCTGGTTACATACTCGTATAGCTGCACTCATTATACAGGATGCATTCATGACACAGGAAGTTACTCACAATGACATTGATTTAGTACAGACTGACTCAAAGTCATTACATTACAAAATCTACTCGTATTTCCTTTCTTTATTGTGTGGCAGCATATACTATATACACGTACTCATATTAAAGAGGAAGGTTATAGTAACCCCCCCCCCGCCTACATTTATAGGACACCGCGTTATCCCACAGAAATGACAAATTGACGTAGTGACAGATCAGATGCATTCTACCACTTAGTGTTTAACATGTATACAAAACGGACGATAAACGTTTTATTGTAGTCGAAATGGACTATAAAGTGCTTTATTCGTTCTTTATTGTTGTGCTATGCGGAACTCCCTGTCTTCATAAATAATTTTCTGAGCGATATCAAAAGTCGATGGGCGTTGAAGGTCGCCAGACTTGACATAATAATACGGGGAGGGACGTGAGGAGGGGATAAAGAGAGACGTAACAGGTCGGTAGCGCATGCGGAGAGTGGAAGAACAGGGAGAGATCGCGAAGGTCACGTAATATGTGATGTGCTGACGCATTTATTTGTGATTTGTTCAACACAAGAGTGAACACAAGTAAAAATGTTCAAAATTAAGCAATGAAATATTTTAAGAGTTTCACAACGTAATGTCCTTCGCGCCTAAAACCGGCTTAGGTGGCTTAGGGCATCAACTGATGTCACTGCAATGCCTTTGACCGGGAGGTCCTAGGGTTTGAGTCTCGACGGTGGCAGGATTTTTGATACTAGCTTGATAGCTAGATCAAATTCGACCGCCGTCTGAAGGAGAATTCTATCGATCCGCTGCTCTGATTGAAGGTTTTCTGTGGTTTCTCCGATCAACACCCGACGAATGCTAGAGCACTTCTTTAACACAAGAGCCACTGTCCGCACGCAATCTTTCCTTCCTCTTCCTTATCCTATTATCACCCTTACACACACCCACACTTACATGCACTACACTACCTCACATGTCGGGAGACAGGTCGGGAGCTTGGAGCTTGTCCCGGTGGAGGCGGTGCTCTCCTGGTAGGAGATACGTGGAAATACCTCGCAAGCCGGCGGCGTGTGGATCGACGCTGGATCTAGGTATCCAGGGGGGGGGGATAAGTTCACCGAAAACTCCCGCCATTAAAATAGGCCCGTTCTAACTTTCTCATACATTATTCCAAAATCTACCCTCAGTTACAGATGCGTCTCATTTCACTTTAGGTGAAGAGCATTCCGTAGAACCTCGTCTACGTAACCGACTCCCCTTTCACAACTTCCTCCGTAATGTGGCTGATATTAGGTAATGAAATAAAAACTCCTCCCATTAGAAGTCAACAATATGTATTCCTCCGTTTACAAATTTGCACTGGTTTATTCTAATGTTAAAAGGGAGGTCGCCGTAGCTACCCCCTTCGCATATTTTTCGAATGAAAATACTCGTTCCAAACAACTGAAAAGCCGTATGGCTGAGCGTTGTATGATCACCTCATTCTGAAATAATAATAATAATAATAATAATAATAATAATAATAATAATAATAATAACAAAAATGAAAACAGGCAGTGCACTTACGGGTCTAATCACCTCAGCAGTCGACTCGCCCGGAAACGCCAATCAGTCAATCAATTGCGTCTGAAGAGCCAGTTTAAGTGATATTATTTGGGGGCAAAATTGTAATACAAATTATAAAAAATTATTTCGTGGATCGCACGTGTCATCTAATTTCGTAATTAGAGTTTTCTTTAACACCAATAAATAATTTTTTCTCCAATAATACTTGAATATATCAAATGCGAGACTCTTCTTCGCTTATATTTTCCATTATACTTGCCATCCACAAGAAGATGCACAATTAAGTGTTGTTGTCCATCTGATTGTCAAGAGAAAAACTATTAAAACGAACGTACTGGTTACCTAAAAGATTACTCCTTTCATCTGATAGCAATGTCAACATTGAAATTTTTATTCTAAATGAAACTTCAACAGTCATTTTTGAAAGAAATAATGCTCTCCTTAACTTAGTTATATAAATTTGAATGAAAACACACGTGGGATTGATTTTAGGTTGGATAACTTAAATTTTCATTTCTAATTTAAATTGTTAGTTAAGAAGGGGCTAAATGTACATATTTTAAAAAATGCAATTAAAAATAAAATATTAACAGTCACGTATCGATACCGTAACGGTATCCATTTAATTAAATTTGTAGACATATTAATTTGGATATTTGCCAGTACTTTATTAGATTATTAATATTATTGATAGTACAGATGAGGAAATTGGAAATAGTGGTAATTGAAGCAATCCGTAATCTCTATAACCGTGTAATTTTCGGAATGTTAGTCTGACTCAGGTTTTGCGTCAGAGGTAAAGAATGAGAAAGTGAAACTCCCATTATGAAGCTCAGACAAGAAAGCACCTGATAGATCCGGGTCTGAAACTCCGTCCCATATCCACACCTCGCCTCCTATCGCTAATTCCTTTCCCCGCGCTGGCCAGGTGGTGGCCAGTGAAATCGGAGAGGACAGACACCTCCGCGCCGATTTCAAACAAGCCGTCGCCGCCTGCTTACACGTAACCTACTAACTGTTCTAATTCAATTTACTTTTGAAGGCCGCCACCAACTGTCTGGAGTTCGAATCTTGGAGGGACCATGCGGCCGAAGGTTCTCACCGGTTTCACTTGACCGCCCAGCGGAGAATGCCTCGGAGCCTTGGGACACGGCCGCTCCTGCCGTTCCTGCCGCTCCTCGGTCCTCCCTCGGCGGCGGAAGGAGAGGCGAAACGCGATCAAAGTAAGTACACGCGATCGGGTTACCTTGGTATTATTGTTCCACGCCCACATGCTACGTCATTCCGTATTCTATCAGTATTCCATTGTGGTAGGGTTTCCTTCACGTAATAGAGAAAAACCTTTGCTACATATGTTCTTCTTTGTAAGTCAAATGCATACACAATGGAACATGTTAATACGTTCAAAGTTTAATGTATACGTCATAAATTTGAAAGATTGTGATGGAAATTATTTGTTTGCAGGACCTTGTGCGGTAGCATACCCGTTGGCCTGCTGGTAAGAGCCGAGTGACAATTACATCTACCTGAAATCCCAGATGGATGCTGTTTCATCTCGTCGACATTATCTGATCCAGATGTTCAGGCTGGGTATGGAAAAAGGAGAGAATCGGTTAAGGTTTCGAGTTTTGCAGAAATTTAAGATCAGACATTTTTATGTCAATGTGTCCAAGATCGTAATTTGATAGTCACCCATATGAAATTGCTTTCAGAGCGTGGAGCAAGTTATCGGAACAATCTGATTCGCATATTACTTATGAAATACCTCAGAAAAAGAATGAAAAATTAATCGAAAGAAAGAAAAAAAAGAAAACCACGAGTCCGAATGAGACGTCACGAATTCCAAAGCGGAGCAGCTCGGCCGAACTATGACATCGATAAAGCGACGACAAACGAGGCGAAGGAACGCAACAAACAAAACAAAAACCTGACCAAAAGATCGCGGCGCGAGGACGGCGGGCCGGCGGGAGCGCGGAACCGCGCGCAAGAAACGCGGCAATTGATTGGTTCCCCGCGACACGCAGAACCGCGGGACCGTCGCCACTTATCCCATTACTTACGCTCGGCCGTTTTTTGCGCTGCCCCCTGCGCAACACCGGTTTTGCGCAAACCACCGCAACACACCACCGCGCTGCGGTGACCCGGCGTATGCACGCGGGGAAGGGGAAGGGGGAGACGCTGAAGAAGCGGATGGTCGGGGGATGTGGGGAAGGAGTATGTGGGGTTGGGGGACGTGGGGCTGATGGATGCAGGGGACGGACAGACGAGATGATGGGGAACGAATAGATGCGGGAGTGGTATGGGGTGTCGGAGAGTCTAGGGGCGGTGGGGTGGGGTGGGGTGGGGGGCTCGGTGGGTGAGGGGGCGGCCGGGGGCGTGGGGCTGGCGGTTGTCGAAGGGGACAAGAGGCGTCGGGGAAGCGACGAGTCGCCGCGCCGTCGCGCATTACCGTTATGGCCGTGGCTAAACTGCTAATCCGAGGTTGTGCACACAACGCATCGGGCCGGAGGTAAAAGAGACGCTAAATTCTTTCCAAAGAGCCAGGCCTAGCCCGACAGGTCGTTGTACATGTGATGCTGCTGATTCTCCGGGGGAAATTCATGTTTATGGATATGATTCCAATCAATCTAGGTAGACGGTCATGCTGTTTCATCCAACGCTCGGATTTAGGGTTGCGATTTCAAGTACCTCGTGTGAAATGTTTTCACCTTGTGAATGTAGGAAAAATGCTAAGTATTTTACAATTCGCACATCAGGAATGGACAGAAAACACTGGAATGGAGGATATGTGGCAGAAGTATTTGGGGCTGGGAGAACGTGGGGGAGGGACTGATTAAGGAACAAACGGACGAGGAGATGGGGAACGTACAGGGTGGGGAACGGGGCGTGAGGTATCGCAGAGGCGGGAGAATTTTGAGATCTCATTATTGCTCAAAAAAGCCAAGAATTAGCACTTAGTCACTGGAGAGCTCTCTATTCTGATAACCTGATTTATTTTGTTTGGTGAAACAGGGAAATGAGATTATCTCTAAATTGTAAAACTAGTAAAATTTTACATTACTTAAGTTCATGTATATTTCAATGTTTTCTACGCATTTCAATGATTTCTAAGCATTCAATAACACGGGAGTGTTTGTGGATATATTGATACTGATACAGAAAATGAAAGTTTACAGAAAAAACAATACACTCGAGAGCTAATTGTTAGAAAAATGGAATTATTTGTTCATCATGATAGCTAAGAGAAATTTGGAATGAAGAATATTTTTAAATATTTTTTAAATATATTTCCAAAAACTTCCGCTAGCTTAAACGTTATAATTTTTGTTATTTGTTGAAACATAATAAACTATGAGTTACTTGTTGAAAACATAACTCATAGGGGGTGAGTATTGAGTTCATTTCAAATCTTCGGCAATTTAATTAACGTTTTGAGGCGTAAATGGCTTTTGTAAAGATATGTGTTCAAAACGAGAAACGATCGATTCTACCAAGGCGAGGGGGTAAGGTTGTATTGAATATTTTATTACTGCTCTTCCAGAAAAAGATAATAACATTTAATATCATACAGATACGAACACTACAATGCAATTGCAGTGAGGCAATATCGCAATTACTCAATGTAATGTTACAAAAAGAGTCTAAAAGAACGCTAAGGAGAAACTTAGCAGTTGTTAACAGACAAAAATATCAATATTCAGATAGACGTTTGTTTCATATTCCTCCATGTCCAGAGCCTTACAATTTTCTAAAGATATTTTCTATTAAGCATTCTTAAGGTGACACTTTGTGTAATTAATTTGATAGTATGTATTATATACTTGTTATCAATTTTAATAACTATGTATAATATAATTGAATTATTTTAAGAAATTGACAATTTTCATCTATTAGAATATTTTTTCCTTTTCTAAGTACAGTTGAATTCACAACTTCAATTTATCTATTTTCTAATGTGGATATATATATATATATATATATATATATATATATATATATTTCTATTCACGATTTACATAATTGAATTACAGGGAGATCAGTGTTTCGTGAAATAAAAGATTCATCAATCGTTTCATGCATTATGCACTAAATGGAGTAAGATTATCTAAAATGGTTCTTCAAATATCCTACATTAACATTAAACATAATTTATTTCATACTAATTTATATTCTTCACGCACTAAGAAGTAAATACGGTGCACCCCATGAAAAGGACATATTTTTTAGGTTCTTCTTTATGTGCTTAATTATGTGGTTTCACTTAAAAGTTTTATTCTCAGAAAATTATGAAGAAATCAACGTAACCAACAAATATTAATATACTTTCAATTCAGAATAATATTTTTGTAAATATATTTTCAATTCAGAATAATATTACATAAATAACTTTCTACCTTATTATGCACGAATGCAACAATGAATTCAACAATACACTATATAACATCTGGAATAATATTTGGGTATTATAAATTGAAATTAAACGGAAATTTCTTTTGCAAATTAAAATTACAGAATCAGAGGCTTCTTGTAAGTTGATAGTTAACCCAACGTGCACAGAGACCTTCTTAGTTTGCGTGCTTGACAATGGGGAACAAGAGAGTGACACAAACGCCACATTCGACCAAATCTGGCTCATTAGAATCGATGTCGGTCTAGCGTACTAAGTAATTTGAGTTACTTAAAGTCTTACGTAAACTCTTTCGACGCATTCTTCTCCACAAGAAACATCTCTAAGTATACGCTTTGTCAGGCCCAAATATAACATCCTATGACATTTTCATTTGTTGGTAAATGACCGTCTGGGACAAGATGTCACTTACACGTCACTTTTCATCTTCATAGAGGAAAGTACATTTAGCTTCGATACTGGTTTTGCCAATGTCATTTCTACGAATTGCCTTCCCAGAACAGGAGTCGCGCAACACCACCTGAAAGTAAATTTATTTTTAGCTCCGTTTTTATCTTTTTTGAAATCTTAATAAGGAACTATTTCAAATTAAATAAATTGAGTAGTTAAATTTATATATCACAGTTCACGTACACCAGACAATTGTTTTTAGCTTCACTAAAGTTATACTTTGCAATCACACTTTAAAACATTTTGGTACTTGTTTAAGGTGAGGTTTTATCTCAGTTATAAATCGCGAACTCCATTCACTGTTCATTTCTCACTTTAGACTTTTGATTTTTTTCATTACTTGTATTTTTTATACATTCAACAAAACGGAACATGAACGCCCTTCTACATCATAATTATTACATTTTCTCGAGAATTGTATTTTTATGACACTTTCACTCAAATGTGAATGTCCAATGGTAATAAAGAATTAATTCAAGCTTTAATCAATCCCAGTTGTCTAAGTATCAGCAAAAAATTTATCGAATTTTCTCATCAGTATAATTCACACTATGTTCTCCTGTTTTTCTTTCATTTGTCAAATCTATTTACTCTGTGAAAATGTGCATTGCATTGTTAAAAAAAGCACTATAAATATTGAAGCCAAACGAAAGACTCAGTGAAACTTCACATTCAAAATTAGAAGTCAAAATAGGTGATTCTATGCCTAAAAGTAATGAAAAAAAGGAAAGGGTTTGAAAACAATTCCAGACGTTCTGCTACAAAAGAAATTATGAACTTTCATCACAAATATGAAATAAACATATTTTAAAAATTTTGAATGACTGGACTAATGGGAATTGTATTTTTAATAATTTTTAATTTAATTAAATAGAAATGTTCGTTGCTTCGCGACTCATATTTATATAAAAAATTCCCAATGAAGGAGTGGTACTTTTGACAACATTCTTTTGGTATTTAATGTTGCGATTTCAAATTATAAAAGTGTAAAGTACGCATTTAATTAAAAATTTTATGAAGCTTTTTGCCCTAAGAGAATTCATTATTAAATACAGTATATTTATACACATTGTCAGAAAGTACGAGGCTGAGTTAGTAGACGGAGAGAGAGAAGGGCGAAAACAAGAAATCACAAGAGAAGGAGAAATGAAAGATCGGTATAATATCAATACATAAATATTAGCAAATGCAAGTACGAAATTAGTAAACATTGGGAGTGAATGAGCTGATTAATAAAGTAATTTCAATAAAGTGTTGTCATCTACATTTGTTTTTCTAAATAGAAAACGAATGACGAGACAATGACATGACACAAGAAACAGGTCCAGAAAGACATTATTCCATTAGAGATGACACAGCTGTTCTGGTATTTTTAGTGTTTTCCAGAACGCAAGATACATCTTGAGCGACGTACTAAAAGTGTTGATGTCATCTTTTCCCTAACATTCCCAAGAAAAGACACAATTTTGGTACAATTTAAATGTTCAAAATCGTTATGCAATTTATGTAATTTTCAGTCAACGACACACTTTTTTATTTAATGTTCACTCAACTGTCCATTTATGCTTAAAGCTTAAACTATCCATAAATTAACACAAAGATTAAATAACCCGCATATACAAGCTGTAGTGGAAACAATTTAACAATCAAATAATAAAGAACGATGATTCCAATCATGTTGTAAATTATATGTATTTTACGGACGTTTTGACCTCAACTATTTGAAACAATTTAACTTTTCTCAAGATCAATTTGTTTCATGGAATCTTCCAATTTATTTGTTGTGTGTTACTTACGCCAATTACAAAGATTCTCTAAGAAATAATCCAATATTGTGTGGCAGAGTAGAATGAAATGTCAAAAGATGACTAATAATCATAATTAATATAAATTGACATTGAAAATAAAAAGAGACTTTGATAAACATTTAAAAGCACAAAAAATGGCATGTCGAACGTTGATCACTTGTAATAATTACGCAATGAAATTATAATTATCAGATGTATTTATGTGTTTCTCTCGTGAAAGTAACTTGCTATATATGAATTTCAAGATGCTAGATGCAAAAGATTCTCTGCCAAAAAAGAAGTTACAACTTTACTATTCAAAAGGGTAGTGTAATTTACTATTTTGTCAAGTATTACACAATGAGTACAATAAGTTTCTTTCTTTCTTTCTTTCTTTATTATTTCTTGTTCAGCCAGAAGGCCTTTCAAGAGCTTGAGTACAATTTTATTAATTTTCACAATAAGGTTTTGACACTGTCACTAATTGCTAACTCATCTACACCATCACAATAAATTTTATTAGAAAAACAATATAAAATATCTACGAAATGCTGTCTACGGATGTATGTGAATATACCGTAAATGAACTCCTTAAATTATTTTGATGACGATTTACAATAAACATAATAACGTGTTCTACTAGAGGTGACATATTCAAGGTGATCATTGACCCGAGTATACTGAATTTCAAGAACTTCCTTATTTACAGTATAGTATAAATTTTATCCATTTCTTTTCTCTAAGCAATTGTAACTATTTTGAAGCTTCCTAATAGCTTCATTCTTTTTCAACCATCCTCGTCCACAATTTGGAAAACATTAGCTGCCGAAAATGGGGAGCGAACCTGCTCGACATCAAAGAGAATGGTGCGAGAGACGGTGGCGCGCATGGTTGCGGACCGTCGAAACGTGCGGTCTTCCCTAAAAAATACTTCGTATACTCCTGAAAATGATTGATTTCGGGTCACGTCAATTGCTATGATCCTTATACAGGTTAGAGAATAGAATGATTTAACACGGAAGGTGGTGATGATACTTTCCCCGCTAGATAGGGACATGCAGCGCCGATCTGCTCGTCAGCTTGTGAGAAATTTCCGCCTCCAATATCTGCCTTCCACTGGGGCACCGCCACAGCTGGGACAATCTTTAAGTTCCTGACTGGTCTCCTCGCAAGTGAAGATAAGTGTAAGTGTGATTGTATAAGAGGGGAGGATAGTAGAAGGAATAGGAAGGAAAGATCACTCGCGGTTCTTACTCATTTTGTTCGAATACTACTACAGAATTCGCATGGTATTGATTGGAGAAACCACGGAAAACTACTGATCAGAGCAGCCGACCGCTAAAATTCTACTCTAGAAAGTTTCTCATAATGAAGGCCTTTAACGTTGGTTTATAATTAAGTAGATAAGAAGTAAACGATGAATTAAATAAATTAATTGTGTATGGATCAGTTTATGAGTAAGTTAATAAGTAAGTAAAAAAGATGATGTTAAGGAAACAAGGAATGCGTCTAAATTACCTTATTAAAGTATTTCACAATTGTACTACATCAATTGTCGATATTTAGTAAAGGCAAAGAATATGGGACATTGGAAGATAAGTTGTACGTTTAGCATTGACTCGACTTTTGAATTTTATTTATGTTTAATTTTTAAACATCAAAACAAGTTCTCTTTATGTACTCCATACTTTCTTTTCTCACACAAATTTTCAATAATATATTTATTGACGAGGCAAATACTAGGTCTCATTGAAAGATAAAGTTGCAATAACAACATAATTTTGCATAATAAAGAGTAACTGTATGTATTAAAAAAATTATATTTATATGCATAATTAAATATTTAGAAATTATACTAATGGAAAAATAAAAAAAAAGCCAATAAATGAATGAAATAATAAATAAATGAAAAGTCAATAAATAACGTGCAAAATGTAAGTTAAAATTTGGACTTATTACAATTTTGTTTTAGCGTATTCAATTATTAAGGAGATTTAATGCAGCACTTCTTTTAGGAAATTATGGAAAAGACAATAAATAATCATCTGAGCATTTATATGTTATTCTTCAATTTGAATAAATTTGATGTTTTCTCCTTCAAAGAATTTTAATTTTAACTGGCCGGGAGAAAATATTGAAGTAAAAATTTGAAAATAGTGTAAAAATATCCAAAATTTTATTGAATCAAAAAGCAACCCCTCGGTGAATTTGGTCCCACAAAATTTTTGTATGCATCACGAACAATTCAGCTGACCACAAACAAATTAAACTTCCCAATCGCGCGAACTTATCGCGAGCCCGTTCCACATGGCAAAGGGTGGCGCGCGGCGGTGGTGGCGGCGGTGGCGCGCGTGGTGGCGAGCCGCGGAAGCGCGAGGGCGCGGCAGCGCGGGGCTGCGTGGGCGGTGGCGCCGCCGCCCATGCGGCCGCGCGTCGCGTGTTTGAACACAGGGCGGAGCTGGCGGCGGGAGCGAGGGCGGGAGCGAGGGCAGCTGGCGATGGGGGGGTGAGGGCGGGGGCGGCGAGGGCCGACGCGACACGACGAGACTCTTCGGCGACGCGCGCGCAGCAGCAGCAGCAGCAGCAGCAGCGATACTCGCGGCGCGCGGTGGCGTCTTCCCGGAATATTGATCGAGCAAACATCGGACGCTGCCAGCTGCGCGCCTCTTCGCCTGTGTTTATATGCTCTTTTGTGGCTCTTTATTACTTCGCGGTTCGCATTTCTTATTGCAGTGGAACTCCGATTGACCCAACTAAATGATGTCCGGGCCGGTTCAGGTAAGGTAAAAGTTCGGATGAGAGGATAAAGCTCAGAAATGAATTAACTAGTGATGCTACAACAGCACATTCTTTCTCGTATTATTTGTAACTTTGGGAATTTTCGAAAATTCAGGAAGTTCAACGAAAATGACATTTTGCGCCAATTTTTTAAGCGTCCGATTAGATCCCAGGAAAAAAATTGAAGAAAAACTTGGAGCCGATTTTGAGAAAAAAAAATGTAAAATTCCTCTACTTCAAGCAAAAATGACGCGCAAAACACTCATTATTACAAAACGTTGTACCTGACCTCATTTGAAGATCTAATTTTTATAACAGATTTCGTTAAGGAAAAAATCGCTATTGTACTTTTGCAATGTTAAATTTTTGCAATTTTCGAAAATAAAGAGAGTTTGCGGAAAATGGGAACTGCCAAATTTTAGTCGTTTTTAATGTTCCAACCAAAAAAGAAAAAAAAATGGAGCTATTTTTGAGAAAATAATTGTTGAAAAAATTCCTGTTTCACCCAAAACTATATGATACTCTTATTTTCGAAAAATTATAAATGACCTTGGACTTTTGGTCCTACATGTTTTAGAAATGGTGTGATAATGGGTCACTTCGACTTATATATGTCAGTTTGCACATAAGATGTGCATAATATCGTATCAAGTATCATTCCTTTTTTAAAACGAAAAAGAATTTCTGACAATGGAACAAGGATGAGCTTCAAAAACCTCGCTGTACTTTGCACTTACGTGTATTAGTTAATGACGGTTTTATGTTTCATTTTAGTTTGATGTAGTGTATATATTTTATTTTGTTTCACAGGTAATAGCGACCTGAAGAAGCGACACAAAAAGTCGCGAAAGGTTGTAGATTTTAAGAATGGAACAAAAAAATATAAGTCCCTTTTATTACAACTTGTGTTGTGCATTGTGCATTTTATTAATTCCTGTTTTATATATGATTGTCTATAATACATATACTTTGAATCAATAACCATTTGAATACGCAATCTAGAAACTATTCTGTTATAAATGAACTTATTTAAATATCTGTCTTTGAAGAACATTTTTAACCTCGATCTTTACTAGTGTAACTGTAGGACGACCCGAAAAATAGAAATTTTGGATTTAACAAAAAATTCAGAGATTTCTACGAGAATGTTACCTACACCACAACACTTAAAGACACTTTCTCTTTGCTATTTAAGCACGTAGGAAGGCGAGAAAGTTAAAAAAGACTTCGGATATTGACAATTCTTAACATAAAATTAATTTAACACATCTAAGATACAGGCAACTGTAAGTGCTGTAAGCCTAAAAAAATAAAATAGAAATTAAATTATATTTAATACCTTTTTTGTCTCCAAAGCGGGTGAGATTAATTGGTATGGAATAATTTTTGAATATCACTACCACTGATTTCTTACTAAATTCCAGGTAGTTAATTCTGACGTTAAGGATCAGAAACATATTCTAATGACGATTTCATGCAACGATTTTATATTAATATTATTATTACTGACCATAGTAAACTATTGTCAAAATTCTTTTATTGCATTTTAAAAGATTTTTGTAAGATACTGATAGATAAATATCAGTAAAAGTATCCATTCAATAGCAATTAACTGAAAATTATTATAAGCTCTAAAAGACCGAGATGTAACGAAGTATAATGTGAAGTCCCTTTTCTTTCTCCACCTGCTTGTCATTTTACTGCCCCACACCACACTCGCCGTTTAAACAACCATATCTGTTAGTGAATCTTAAGGGCATGCGTCTTCGTGGACAGTTTATGTTCTTCATTAGGGCAGCTAAATGCTGAAGATAAAGTTCATTAAAAGCAACAAGAATTCTGGGAGAATTCGCCGCTCTTTCCAACGCCATCACGTTTAATAGGTGAAACATTCAAATTCATTAATATTATTTTTGCGCGCAGTATAATATACTTTCACCACTTTATAGTAATTTCATCAATCAACTTTATTTTAATGTAATGTGTAGTAGAATTAATTTCTAAAAGCGTACATTTGAGTCAATAAAACGCTTAAAGATAAACAGGAATAATAATTTACCTCTTCTGTGTGACAACATTTCAACCGTTTCATACCATCCAATCGATCCGAAAAAAATTAAGCTTGCAACCGATGCCAAGCAAAATCTCTTTTCCTGTCGTTCCAGACAGAGCATTCATTCGTTCACCGCAGTTCTGGACAAAGTTACGTGTTAAGCAGCCAACGTAAGTCTTCTTAAACGTGCGCGTGTGTACTCAACAAACGAACGCGTGGGCACACGCGCAAGCGCAGAGAAGGCACACGGAAGTAGCCGGGCGGGCGCCCGAGCCACTCGCCAAGAGATGCGTTGTGTGCGAGCGGCGAGCGGCGGCGGGACGCGGGCCACCGCTACCTCTGGCCGAAAATCCTCCTTTATCGTTTACAGTGTTTACTACCATTTTTTTCTTTTGCTTTTTTTCCCGTTACTACGGAGTCGGTGTTAATGGGTGCGAGCTCAATTTTTATTAATATTTCCGCTACTCCATTTTTATACAGATTTGGCTATGTTTTTACTTCTGGATGCCCTTCCTGACGCCAACCACAAGGGACACACAAGCACATTACACATAGACAACACAATAATCACGAAACATGCCCAACCATGCCCTAGGCGGGAGTCGAACCCTACTATCCTGCTATCCTATGGTGCCGTGGCGTCCAAGATCGCCACGGCAACTACTGCTTTAGCGATCTGGGCCACCCGGAATCGGCAGTACTTACTACCATTTCCAGTTTAAAAATAAAATTGAAAAGAGAAAACAAGAATAAACAAAATCAAAATTAAGAAAGTAAACAGGTGAAATTAGAGGAGAAAGAAGATAAAAAGAGTGAAATTCCGTTGGAGTCAAATATACTTTTTTCCGAGTTATCTATTTTCCGAGATGTTTCATTCATCACTTTAAATCATCCTCAGAATGAAATGTAACGAGAACAGACCATACAAATTAAGTTAAAATTCAGTTTTATGGGCAACCTGATGTCTAGGTAATATTCAAGAACTTTCTTCTTTCCTTTCCGTTTTCTTTTACTAAAGTGTTCTTAAGAAAAGCAAAGTGTATCCATCCCATGCTTACGATATCTTATTATTTATTACGATATATTAATTTTCTAATTTACAGTACCTGAAGGTGACAATATTCTTGAAACGTTGTACAAAACAAGACATTAAAATTTGATATTATCTTCTTGTATTTTATTCTTTCTCAAATATAAAAATTATCGAACTATCTGAAATAAAATGCGATCAAACTAAAACTTTATCAAAGAAAAATATCGTTCTTACACCTGACAAATGCAATTAACATACCATTTTTTGTTAAGCAATTTCGAATCTGTTCCGCGAGTATTCTACTTACAAACATGTTGCCTCAATTATATTCTTTACCTTTAATATATTCATTTTATGTTAATAATATTCCGTTTATGCTTCCATTGTGCAACAATTGCAATAGAATACTAAATTTCAATTAAAACTTCCTATTTGATGTCTCAAATCCCTCCTTCTCCTGGCCACAATGAAGGGGGGCCTTCATTCGGGTTAGGGCCTCTCTTGAATGTATCAAAATTTGAATACTATTAATACTAACTACATAATATTACTAACATTTGAATTAAACTTTCATTTTGCGAGGTATTTGAAAGGTTTTGGAAAATTGTTCTATAGTTAATTTTTCGCAACAACGCAATAATATGCTCGTTCAGAGGCGGGAGATTCAAAGAAACATGAAAATGTATTCATGCCACATGTATACTTTCTAATTCAATATCTAAATAATTGCCTCTTTTGAAGCTTGTCAATTTAAAGGGTGAAAAGCAAGAATCCTTTTCTTTACATATCAATTCTCATTGATTTCTACCCTTTACGTAACATTATTAAATCTAACATTGTTTAGGAATTCAGAAGTTACGGTCTTAAGTAAAGTGTAATGAAGAGAACGAGTATCATGCGTGTTTGCGTTGGACGGAGCGAGGATAGGTGCTAACCAGGAGAACACACACTTATCGATGCCACATCTTGGATGGTGCGTCTCCAGAGGTCAGTGTCCGGCAGACCACGGACGGTCACGTAGTGGGATACAGGTGCAATAAAACACTCCAACGAGGAGCTCTGGTAGTAGAGAAGGATTAGAAGAATTAGTTAAAAATAAGCATATTTATGACGCATTTTTTAACATAAGACTAGTAGTAAAATAATTATGTATTTATAATTAGTGTTACTTTGCTAACTACTGGTCAACGGCATCATTAGTTCGCACACCTCTTCACTGAAGACAAGCGATCCCGTAATGGACACTTGTTAGAAGGAAGACACTAGCAAGATAGTTGTAAATAAACTAACAATTGTCTATCAGAATATTTTCAATAATCATGTAATTGTCCTGGAACAATGTCTCAGTATTGTGAAGATACTTCTCGATGGCATGTTGAGACTACACACAATTTAGTACGAGGAAATTGCGTATCCAGAAATGTTGAGTTTTCATGCATAGTTTTCATACGTACACGATTTAAAAGGAAGGATAGTAATGGCTAACGAAGAGGATGATAATCAAATAGCAGAAATCAACGGAAATAATTTACTTCGAATACAATTGTAAATACATATTTTCATACAAATAAAAATACATTGTAAACAATACAAACATTATTTTACATACATACAATATGTTTATGAGAAAGATTAGGTCTACTCATTAATACATTTGTTGAGATTGTTCTTGGGGAACCGTTCAAGAAATAGGCAAGAATATTAGACGGTTGGGAAGATTAAGAAAGTAGAACCTCACATTGTTGAACGAGACAGTATTTGTAAACATGCTGGGTCAAATAATTGATTCTCGTCATCTTGTGAAATTGCCAGGGCGTTAGAAAATTAAAAAAGTGGTAAAATGATTTATTTGAAAAATAAAATATGGACAAAAGAAGACAAAAATAAATTTACCTAAATAAAACAGTCATTAGCCAATGACAATTATTAGTATATTATTATTATTATTATTCCTCTATATCATGACTAAAGATGTTATGAGTAGACTGAATATAAAATCTACTCTAGGTTGCAACCAGCTACCTAAGGAGCAGATCGTCGGGGACTGTCCGTGCCTCTACAATACTTTTCGCAAAATGTGGGCTGTTCCAAATAAAGCGATTTCTTGCACTTCCCAGTCTTTTGAATTACCTGGGAGTTTAGACAAGTTCTTACACAAATTTTGCGGAACAAATCCCAGAGCTCTGATAACTATCGGGACGACCTGTGCTTTAACACCCCACGTTCGGCTGATCTCGATTTCCAAACTCTTGTATTTAAGACGTTTCTCTGCCTCCTTGGTAACGACGTTTTGATCGCAAGGCACAGCAACATCGACAAGTAAACACGATTTGTTCTCCAAATCCCGGATGACTATATCCGGTTTGTTTGCCGCTATCGTGCGATCAGTTTGAATTTGTTGGTCGTACAATATCGTACACAATCCAACAGACGTCACCGTTTTCGGTGAATGTTCGTACCACTTGGGGCATGTGTTCGGAACTTCGAGAGCGGTACAGATCTGCCAGTGGAGGTAACTACACACCTTGTCGTGTCTTTTCAAGTATTCGGTCTTTGCTAGGATTGGACAAGCTGAGACAATATGATCAATGGTTTCTACGTGTTCTTGACAAATGCGGCATTTATCATCTTGGGAAATTTTGAGAACCGCTTTATCATAATGTCGTGTTCTCAAGGCCTGATCTTGGGCAGCTATTACAAGTGCTTCCGATTCTGGCTTCATTCTTCCCCTTTTAAGCCACATAAATTATTGATCTTTATTGATCTGCACCTTGTCCATTCTTTTTAGGTATTGTCCGTGGAGTGGTTTGTCTCTCCACGATTTCTTTAACATTTTTTGTGTCTCCAATTTCATGTTAAGTAGCATCAGAAGTTCAGTGTCTCTGTCATTCTGGGAGTCTTGCATAGTCTTGTTCGCAATGCTTCTTGCTACACTTACAATGCCTCTGTTTCCCATTATTCGGTCAGATTTCATGACCTGCCTCATTAGTGGGTCATCTTGATGGCTGACTACATACTTTCCCATCCCGGTTATTGCATTGTGCCAGGAGGCTTCAATTTGTCTGAGGCCTCTTCCTCCTTCCTTACGTGACACATAAAGTCTATGTACATCAGCTTGGGGGTGGGCAACGTGATGCATTGTAAGCAGTTTTCTGTTTTTTCGATCCATGATGCGAATTTCCTGCTCAGTCCAGTCTACTAGTCCGAAACTGTATTCGGCTACAGGCACCGCCAAACTACCTATTGCTGATATTTTATTCCTTGAGTTTAGAGCGGACTGCAGGACAAGTCTCACTCTTCTATAATACTCCCTGCGAATTCTCTCTTTCATTGTGTCGTTCGAGATGGTCTCACATTCTTCAATGCCCAGATATTTGTAAGTTTTACCTGGTTCAAGATCTAGAATCACAGTGTGCCTGTCAACTTCAATGTTCTCTGACGTGGTCATTTTGCCTCTTTTTAAGTTGGCTTTTGCACACTTGTCAAGACCAAACTTCATGCAGATGTCATTGCTAAAATCATTGATGACAGACAGCATTTGGGAGAGAATCGCTTCATTCTTAGCAAACACTTTAAGATCATCCATGTAAAATAAATGTGATACAGGCCTTTCGTCACCATGGAGCTTATAACCAAAGTCAGTGTGCGACAGCTGTCTCGATAGAGGAATCAAACTAATGCAAAACAGCAGAGGGGATAGTGAATCTCCTTGAAAAATTCCCGTGTTAATCTGAATACTTCTTGTTTCTACTACTCCCTTTCCGCTGTGGATTAGTAACCTGGTGCTCCACGACTTCATACTAGCCTTGCAAAACTCAACAAGTCTAGGATGAAATATCACTGAAATTATTATTATTATTATTATTATTATTATTATTATTATTATTATTATTATTATTATTATTATATGAGTATCGGCCAACCAGCTGCACGTAATCTTCCGAGGCCCAGTCATATTTTTCCGGAGGTATTAACGTATGTCATTATGGGCATCTGCATTTTTCGGCTGTATCCTTTGGTAAGACAAGGTTGTTGAATTATGTTATATTGTTATATTGTTAGTCCTTGAATTATGAAATATGAGGTGATAGAATGAGAGGTGAAGGGACAATAACAAATACGACCGTGCCTACGGAGGACACGATCCCGCAGCTTCCTCGGCGCAGTCGACGGCTGCCTCAACAGTTTGCGCTGCGAGGGGCCGGCTGCTCAGATCGTTAGTTTTCCGTGGTTTCTCCGATCAACACCAGGCGAATGCCGGAGCAGTACCCTAACGAACAGGCCACGGGCCTCACGCGATCTTTCCTGTCTGTTCGTTGTCCTATCCCCCCCCCGCACACATACTTACACTAACATGCACCACACTACCGCATATGCCGGGAGACAGGTCTTGAGCCTTCAGCTTGTCCAGGGTGGGGCGGTGCCCCGCTGGTAGGAGATACTTGATTAGGGGAAAAAAACCGCCAGCCGAATCTCGCCATCCAGCGGGGAAAGACAGCAGCCAATTCCAGAACAAAACATGCTCTACACTTACGGGAATAATGACCCCGTTAGTTGACGCGACCGGAATTACTAACAATCTGGGAATCGATCAATCAAATTCACCATTGATAGACTGCACTCGAGGGCTTCCCGTTTAACGACGCTTCAATGGACATTAATGTTCTCACTGCCCCAGCGCAACCGTTTCTGCTTTCCGTGCGATGCGGATTTGCTGACGGAGAGCGCGCCCGGCAAGGCGTTGCAAGGGAGTCGCGCCAGCTCGCGTCGCAAGGAACCTCCCCGGCGCGTGCCGTCACGCGTGTCCTGCGTCCGTCGCCACCGGCGGCGCACGGTGGTCTGAATAGGGTCGAAACGCGCGCATATGCACCAAATTTTAATTTTTGAAAAAGTATTATTTCGTGATAAATATCAATTCTACATACTTCAAATTACTTGAAATCAGAAAAAAATAATAATTTGTATCAATGCTTACAGACATACGACCTCAAAGCCATGCCTTTCAGCCGAAGAAAAAATCAGCCACTCAAGCAGTGAAAATACACTTATCTTTCATTGTTTATAACTTTTTCCCCTAATAAAATTTTCAACTTCCAGGAATTGCATACGTTTTTATTTACCCTTCTAAATATATTAAGGCCTTTGCAGTGTCAATTATTTTTATTTTTAATTTAATCAAGCCTTACGTAATTAAGGTGTGCAAAAATCTCTTGTTCCTTTAACTAAGTAAACTTTCACAGGCAATTACACAAAAACACCAAACGACACATCACTGAAATTAATATAAGTTATTAAGTGAACATTATTGAACATTTTTCAGGTAATATTAGCTGACCCGGTCTGCCCCTCTCAAAATTATGATCGTTTAAAATTTATGTAAATGGTGCTTGGAAAGAGCATTATTACCTATGGACATAATACCGAGAACGTTTACTTCTTGAAAATGTTTAATCTTCTTAACTTTCAGATTTCCATTAATTGCGTAAAATTTTCAATTTCTTTTCAAACATATTCCTTCTTTTAATTTGCCAAATTTCATTGTTTTTCAATAAATTTAAACATATGAAATTGAGATCTGCAGAACTGAAACATGCAATAAGTGAAATTTGACAAGCACTAACATTAAAACCTGTAAAAAAATCTCTTTGAAATCAAAGTATGTTATTAAATAAACATTTGTAATTAGTTTTTCGTTGACAACAACCACCTTGGCCAACCTCTTTCAAAATGGCGTCCATTTAAACTGCACATGAGGTTGAAAAGATGCATGATTTTCATTAATTAAGTGATCTTTGACGGGAAATTACATAAAAACAAGTAAAAACACTTCCATGAAATTAATAACTATTATTAAATGGACATTTGTTAATGTTTTTTTGTTAACAACAGCCGCCTAGGCTGGCCCCTTTTAAAATGGCGACCGTTTAAACTTTACATGACGAGGTTTGAAAGAAAATGTCATTTTCATTCATTATGTCAGTTTTATAGCCAATTACACGAAAACACCGAAAAACATTTCCATGAAATTAATAAATATTATTAATTAGACATGTGTTAATGTCTTTCCGTTAACAACAGCCGCCTCAGCTAGTCCTCTTTTAAAATGGCGACCGTTCAAAGTTTTCTTGACGAGATTTGAAAGAAAACGCCTTATCCAAAAGTAAGTGATTTTTGACGAGCAATTATACAAAAACTACTAAGCACACTTTCATGAAACTAATAAATGTTATTAAGTGGACATTTGGTAATATGTTTTCGTTAACAAGAGTCACCTTGGCCTGCCTTTTTGAAAATAGCGAAAGTTCAAACTATATATGACGAGCTTTGAAAAAAGACCCATTTCAGTTACCTAAGCAATAATCGACGAGCAATTATAAAACAACATAGAAACACATCTTTATGAAATAAATATTTGATATTACGTGAACAATTGAAAAAAAAATTCGTCGCCCGGAATTGCCTCCCTCTGAGGAAGTGCAATCAGCAGTGGAAGCGTCAGCGCTGGATGTCATGACAGAGGTGGCATAATAAATAAATAAACAATATAAATTAAGTGGAATATTATTATTTCACATTTAAAATATGTTTCATTAGATTCATACTCAAAAAACGGTTTAAAATCACTAAATAAATAGTTATTTAACTTAACATTCTATGCGCGCGTTCCGACTCCGTTCAGACCACCGTGCGGCGCAGCCATTGTGGCTTGGAGAACACCGCAGGCGCTAGCGCTCTCCCTCTGCACGAGCGGACAAGCGGAAGGACACTCTTCGCTAAGGAGGAGCGTTGACGCCCTTTTCTTGCTTTCCTTGTAATGCTACGAGCACGAACGAAACAAACTAATAACATTAACTTTACACGTACACCTCACCTGTTCTCAAATGCGGAGTTTGCATCGTACATGCTCATCATAGTTTTGTTTTTAATAATATTCCTGTCCTAGCCAGTCTGCCTGCCCGCCTGTCTGCCCGCGTGATTGCCTACCTGTCCACTACTTGTCTACTTGTTTGTGCCTGTGCGTCTACCTTCCTGCCTGTCTGTCTGTCTGTCTGTCAGCCGGTGTGCCTGACATTCGATCTGTCAGTCTCTCTCTCCCTCCTTCGGTGTGTCTTTCTCTCCATCTCTTTCAGTATTTCTGTCTGTCTTTTTCTGTATCTTTCTGTCCCTCTCTCCCGCCGAACTTGAGATTAAGGGGAATAGTATGGCAGGAGGTAGGGGATAGGTACATCTTCCAGTCCTATGAATTGAAGTGAGATCAAGGTGGGAAAAGAAGTGTCGCAAATGATTGTTAATCGTTCTTCTCTGAGATAAGTTTGGAATGATAAAAGTAATTCGCGGAGAAGAGACCAGACAAAGACCAGATCAGCCAGTCTTTAGGGTCCTCATCCAGGATATGGCAACGTAGGACCTAACTTCTTAGGTGTTATCACTAAGAAGAAAATTCACTATCCAATGCATGGACTGACAAAGGTGGTCACAGGAAGGCATAATAAAGAAAATTGAGGTCTTGATAGTGGGGAACGTTAGGAATAAAGGGAAAATTTTTACATTTAAAACTTAACTTGTAAATATTTTTATAATTTTCAATTGTATTATTTTCATTCTTATTATCGTTGTTTACTTATCAGCTGCATTGGATATTGCCAAGATACGTAATTGATTTGAATTATAAATATAATTGATATTTTCATATAAATTTTAATGTGTTTTCTTTTTTTGATATGGTAATAATGTTCATATCCACACCGCCCCATTAGTCTGAGAGACGATAATTTTCTGCAGTTTTCTGCAATTTGTGTGCAAAAACTAGTTTAGGAATGATGTAGAAACCAGAGACATTGCCTGAGATAAATAAAATTGTGTAAAAATTGAAAATAAGTTGATGCTTGGTCGTATTATTTCCTCGAAACAGGAAATAATAACGCCGTATAATAATTCCTATATTGGGGTATCCTTTGCCATTACCCTTACATGGTTAAAAATATAAACTTTCTTAATTCTTTTAGATTATTTTTTCATGGTTCCGTTGAGTTATTTACAGTTACGTATTAACAAGTTTGAAGGTGGAATAATATTGGGGGAAAATTCTTTGGAATTTAAGTGAGTTAATTCATAAAGTGTAAAATTAAAAAAGTAACAATTTATTTAAAAGAACAGACTAAAAGCTAACGTTAAAATTGTCAAACTATCGCAAATCCCAACAACGTTTGGGCACACATCTCCAAAATAGAATCATGAATAAATAACATAAATTCACGATACTATGAAAGACAAACTCATTTCTAAATTCTAACTTATTAATGAACGCACATTATAATCGAGGTAGTTTTTAGTGCACAACAGCATATACTCGTAAGAAGACTACGTCACATTTTCATAATGAAAATATTACCCCTTATATTGTAGACCACTATCTACTAAATATATTTACATTTCCTCTCTTCCAGGAAATTTATGAAGTTGGTTATTTTTTATTGTAAAACATGAAATTTTGACACACGCCTTTTCACACTGATGCGTTCTGTAAAAGCAGAATAATAAATATAAATGGGAAATGTTTGAACACTTTATGAATAGCTGTACTCAACGGTTTTGTTTTTGTAATTGTTATAACAAGTTCTACGATTTTGATTTGGTCATTTTTAATTAACATAATGTTAAACTGCCATAGTGACGACTTTGAAGAGACTCAAACATTCTCTTGAAAAAAAAAATTCGTTTGGACTTCTTTCATGAAATGGACCCATATAATTATAAATTAAAATAAGTACATAAATAAGTCAATGTTTTGTATTATCACTAATTATTATTATTATTATTATTGTTGTTAATATTATTATTACAAAAATATGAACTCTTGTCTTCTGAATGGACTGATCCCTTGGGTATGGAAGTTTCTTACAAGAAAAATCTTTTCATATATCTTTTCATATGGCAACTGGAGTATAGAAAACGACAAGCGATGAGAAAGTCCAGTATTTATTGGTACAGTATCTACGTCATTGCTTAACTAAGCAGCAAAATTGTCCACATAAAATATATTTTTCACTGCTTCTGAATTATTAGCTTCCGGAAATAACATCTTAAACGTTGCTAAATGAACTGTGTTACAAAAATTGCTATCAATTTATAACTGCTACGTATTAGAAAGAGCGAAATGTGTTACCAAAAGTAGTTAATTATTTTCTGCCCTCATGTTCTATTTGTCGAGAATATTACTACATCCAATATTAGGTACTACCTAACATCCAATAACACTACATCACCGCGCAAAGTGAACGTCATTACATGAGTGAAAGGCTCCGGCGAAACTTTATCGAGCAAAAAAGCCCAACTCACGAAAACAAACACGTAATGTTTCCAAAGCATTCTTTACGTGACCACAACACAAGGGCTAATGACACGCTTTCGGGAGACAAACCTCGCCGACGATCGCGTTGCGTCACGTAACGCGCCGAAGCGTCGGGGTCGGTGGAGATGGGCGAAGTGGAGGGAGGGGCACAAGGGCGGAGGGACCAGCAACAGCTATGGAGGCGGAAGTGGTATTGGCGGAAGAGGATAGTTGGTGTCGTCTCCGGAAGTGACGTAGTCGGAGGTGGTATTGTTGAAGGAGGTGGCGTTGTCGGAGGTGGCGTTATCGGAGGTGGCGTTATCGGAGGTGGCGTTGTCGGAGGTGGCGTTGTCGGAGGTGGCGTTGTCGGAGGTGGCGTTGTCCGAGGTGGCGTTGTCCGAGGTGGCGTTGTCGGAGGTGGCGTTGTCCGAGGTGGCATTGTCCGAGGTTGCGTTGTCGGGGGTGGCGTTTTCGGAGGTAGTGTTGTCGGAGGTAGCGTTTTCGAAAGGTGGGGGAGGTGAGGCCAGCGGAGGGAGGCAGCGAGGGCGATGGAGTGGGTGGAGCGGCGGCGGTGGTGGGAACGATGTCTGGGGTGGGCGGGTGCAGGGCTGTTGTGGGGGGTTAGCGGCAAAGAGGCGAGGGCGGAGTAAGACTGGGGTGGTTTAGGGGACGGGGCGGCGGCAGCGTGCAGCGCCCGCGGCGGCGGCAGCGGAAGAGGCGCGCGTCGGCGGAGGGGCCGCGCGAGAGCGGCCGTTTTTTGTCGCGCGAATCCCCTAATGCGCGGCCCACGACTTCCTCGATTCAAGTCGTGCGCGCGGCGTCGTTAGGTGCGTGAAAACGCCCGGCAAAAACGCGCGCCGCTGGGGCTCCGCCGCTGGTGGCTGCGTCCGGTGCAGTTCTCTCTAAGGATGGCTCTTCGAGGAGGACATTCGCGAACGTGAATTACGTTTGTCGCGACGGAAGATTATGCTGATACGGTACCGCTGACGGAGTTTGCTCTCAATGTATTGCGTTCCCTAAGGATCCACCGAGATCTGATGTCTTTTCAAGAATGTGTTTTTTATTTGGGTCGATGCGCAAGTGAGGTTCTATGGATCTAGAGTAGTTCCCTCGGTGTACTGGCTCTTTATCTACTTTTCTAAGTAGGAGAAACAATCTTGTCTTTCTTTAGAGAATTATTTGATAATAATAAGAAAATGGCCTGTTCAGTCTTTCTCTTCTATGTTCTCAACCCTTTATGTTGAATGCTTTCTAGAGAAGTCGTTGAAATTATTTGGGAGTCTGTTGGTATGATGAGATTCTGGTTCTTCACATATCATACAGGAGGTTAGATATGTTATATCTTCCCTTTTTTCTAATGAAACATTTTAAAGATCTCCAGCTGGTATGTTGCCGGAAGGTTGGGTACAATACGAGATTTTCCCATGAGTTTTTCGTTTTTTCTTCCAGGAAACGCAAAAGATGTCCATGTGTGGCCGCTGACTTGTCACAAGCAAATTAACTGTAGTGGACGTGCTTTTGTTAACGCCGTGATGTTAATACTAATAAAAGCCTCTCTGAGATGCTGTTTCTTCAATTGATTCCTAGGATTTCAAAGATGCAGATGGTACTCTTATGTCATCCTGAAAGCGAATTATTTGTTTATCGTGGCGAAGTCGGGAGTGTGTTAGCCCTTCATTTCTGATTTCTCGTCCACTGCGTTCTATCTTTGTTGTATATATGCATTTCTTGTTTAGAAGGACATTTGGGATTCCCCTCAGGGAGTATTTGTTTGCTGAGATTCTCGCAGACGGTTCAGAATTTTGTGTTTTTTACACACAAATTATTCAGTTATGTTAGCGTCGCATCTCCCTAAGTTCCTGTACGTGTTTGAGTGTAATCGGGTTCCCATATTGTTTCTGATTCTTTACCTGCGTTTCCCGCAGGAAATCCATGTCTTGAAGTAACTTCGACCGAAAATTATGTTTTGAGGATGTTTTGAGGTATATTGGGATTTTCACTAGAAGCGGAGTCTGTTAGGATTGTTTTTAAGGTGCTGGTACTTCGCTAATGATTTCCGAAGGAGGTCCACATCCTCACGGCTTTTCGTTTGAATGATGAATGTGATGATAAACTGCGGGATTGAGAACAGCAGCTGTTCTCTTCATCAGCCTCAGTCTGCAATTGTCTTATTTCGATACGTTTATTGCCTCAGTCTCAAGAGTTGAAATTTTATCAACTTTAGTAGTATGATAAATCTTTAAGAAATTCAATTCCACTTTTGTTTTAAAGCCTTGCATAATTAGAAAACCACGGACGCACTTTCAACGATTCGCCCTGTTTAAGCAATATGGCAGATTTAGCAGGAATATAAATAGTCAGTTGAGGCAAACCTGGCCAGATTCCAAATTAGCCATTTTGAATTGAATGACGCCACTTGTACGAAGTGTAACATTTGCTTTACGTTCCGGCGAGATCGGAAAGGAAACCATACGTCACCATTAACGCAGCATGTAATGACGTTCGGCGTTGATCACTGAACTCTAAGAAACACTCAACGCTAAAACTAGTGACGCGGAGGATCTAACCTGCCAACAATTTACCATAAAATGAGAAATTCAAGACATCTAACGAACGTCATTATTTATGTGTTTTGGCACACTGAGTAGAACTCCAGAAAAATGTTCTATTATTAAACTCTATGACGTTGAACCATTAGATTTGAGGTAATTGTTGTAATGACTATTTGACCTTATGCTTTGTCTTAACCAAAATAATAATGAATCAATTCACTGAAATTTGACAGGTTCATCTTTTATAAGTAAACTTTTTTGATGGAATTTATACTAGAAAAAATTGTGAACCTGTTCCTGCAATTCACGAAGGCTGAGCTCGAATATTGATCAGAAGACAGTTTTGTATGCCTTGGAAGGAAAGAAGTTGTCTTAGCTGAAGAGTGATTGATATTAAATCTAATTTCCCTGCTCAAATTATGCATAATTCAAAAAAGCCTCACCGTTAACGGGGGCAGAAATTATTCACGAAAACACTGTTATTTCAAATTTACCTTCTTCGAAATTGAACTGGCTGATCGTTGGCTTTCCCAGGGAATTCTGAATTAAGATATACGCATGAACGTTAATGCAGCACACACTAAGTGATAAAAAGTATCCGGACACGTTCAAAAACATACGTTTTTCATTTTAGGTGCATTGTGCTGCCACCTAATGTCAGGTACTCCATATCAGCGACCGCAGTAGTCATTACACATCATGAGAGAGCAGAATGCGGAACTCACGGACTTGGAACGTGGTCAGGTGATTGGGTGTCACATGCGTCAGAAGTCTGTACGCGAGATTTCCACATTCCTAAACATCCCTAGAGCCATTGTTTCTGATGCGATGGGAAGGGAAGGGACACGTACAGCACAAAAAGGGTACAGCCCGACCCCATCCGTTTACTGACAGACACCGCCGACAGTTGAAGAGAGTCGTAAAGTGTAATAGGCGGATATCTATCCAGACTATCACACAGGAATTCCAAACTGCATCAGGATCCACTCCAAGTACTATCACAGGCGGGAGATGAGAAAACATGGGTTTCATGATGTTATGTTGTGGTCGTGTTTTTCACGGAGGGGGCTTGCCTTGTTGTTTACGTGGCACTATCATGGCACAGGCCTTCGTTGATGTTTTAAATACCTTGCTTCCCACTGTTGAAGAGCAATTCGGGGATGGCGATTGCATCTTTCAACATGATCGAGCACCTGTTTATACTGCACGGCCTATGGCGGAGTGGTTACACGACAATAACATTCCTGTAATGGACTGGACTGCACAGATTCTTGACTTCAATCGTACTGAACACCTTTGGGATGTTTTGGAACGCCGACATTGTGACAAGCCTCACCGACCTACAATGATACCTCTTCTGAGAGGAGCACTCCGTGAAGAATGGGCTGCCATTCCCCAAGAAACCTTCCAGCGCCTGCAAGAATGGAAGCTGTAATCAAGACTAAGGGTGGGGCAGCACCCTAATGATTTCTAGCATTACCAATGGAGGACGCCACGAACTGGTAAGTCATTTTCAGCCGCGTGTCCGGATACTTTTGATCACTTAGTTATGTAATGATACATTTTCTCCGAATGCTACAAATGCAAGGTAAATATAATAATACTTTATGTGGAATTGATATTATGTTTCAAAAGATAACATTCGCGATTGCCGCCATAGGCATCATCATCACTTAAGTCGGCTCTATTAAAAAATCTCGCGAGATATAAACTATATAAAATCCAAGAACTTCATGATTAACAAATCATCGTCGACATCATCAACCCTACTCTCGAACGTGGTTATTATCATAACAATCTATTCATATTTGCTTATTATTCCTTGAAAAGGCCAAAACAGGGTTTACTAATGAAAATTCTTTATTTTTCAACTGAATTTCCACTATTGCATTTCTTAATAGCAAAGTTGGTAATTAATATTTGAAAGAAATCACACATTTGTAAATTGTATCCTAAAATGTATACCTCATAACAGTGAAGTTCCAAAGCATCTTCACTCTCCAACTCATTTGGATGAAGAGGGAAACACCTCTCGCTTGCAAAACACAAGCGGGGCGAGTGTATCCGCGCTCGTTGGAACAGGCGCTGAGGAAGAAGTTGGGCGTTGCGCAACTGACGGAGGGCCGCGGGCGCGCCCGCCGCAGGCGATGCCCGCAGCAGAGCGACTTAACGCAGCGAAAGGACCCTCTGTGAGAAAACGCTGTGCGGTCGGGCGGGGGGAGGCGGGAAACCAAAATGGGCAGCGTCCGCTCGCCTCTGCCGTAGGTGGCTGCGGGGGGAACGTTGCCTCGGGCAGTTCGGGCGGACGTGACACGACTCTTTGGGGATTTTGGGAAGAAAGATGCTGCAGATTCTACAATGGGATAAGCGCAGTTTATATGAGTGACTGCGTTACTTGTGCGTATCGAAATTCCCAAAATCCCAAAAAATATTTGAGTAACTGAGAGTGCATATATGTATGTATATATGTATGTATGTATATATGTAGGTGTGTGTGTGTGTGTGTGTGTGTGTGTGTGAGTGCGCGCGTGTGGTTCCGTCACTCACGATTAAGCCACTTCCCTTCCATCAATGCAGACATATGACGTATCATTCGACGCGTCTCGATCTCCTGGTGGGAAACTGATAATTTTTTTTCGAATCCGGACAGAAAATTCTAAGAAATTTCCAAAAATGTGTTTTTAGCACTGCGACCTAAGTGAGTAGTTGGAGAATTAAACCAATGCCATCTAAATAGCTCTATCTATGATTAAAACCCTGTACCCCGTGTTTATTTTCAGTCCACGACATCATAATGTTCTTCCACGAGAATGGCAACACTGATTGTTGACACATGAGCAATATTAAATGAAAGCGCGGCAGAAAATGTCCAATCCGTAAGAGTGAAGTTTTTCATGCGAATTGTTTATAATGTTTTTGCAAACTGCCATGGAACATTAAATTTGTAGAACATCACCTGAATACGAAGAAAACCAGAACTGTAAGTAATTCTAGAGAATACATTTTTTAAGCGCGCACAGATCGACTTTCAATTTAATGTGACGTACAACTTATTCATCTTATTCACATAAACATTCAAAATGGTGATCTTTATAAATATAATATTTATATTCGTCTTCAGAATATAATATGGAAGTGTTAAGCAACTTAGGGGAATAAAATGTAGTTGTAGAAGATTTTGCAACAGAAGTATCCGAAGTAATTGAGAATAATCTTATATTAGTATTAGATAATAACAGCTTAAAAGTGATCATTTATGTTCATATTAGAAAAAAACGTAAAAGATGTGGCTGTACTAAATTCTAACCTATTCGCATCATCCATAGCTGTAAGTATTTTTTACGGCGATTACAAATTTGAAATTGCAATATTACCAGTTCATTTTCCGTATGGAGGTAACATTCAAGGCCATTGGTAATTTTCGAACGGAAGTATAACATTAAAAGCTGACACAATTCATTGGTAAGTCCAATGCCAGATTCTGTACGAATATATTTGAACAAAGATAGGCATAGAAGAAATAAATAGCTAATATCAGAGCTAACATACGTCGCTGACAAGTAAATCTTTTCAGTGCGGAAAAAAAACCCTAATTGGCTGTATTTTTCAGAAACATTGTGTTAATTTTTTTAGAAGTTGTTTTCCGAATATTATATAGAATTATGGAGAAAGTTAAATTCATTTTTTTTATTTTTTACTAACAAACATAATTGACTTATTCCGAAGTAAAAAATATCGGGACAAAAAAGTATTGTCATTCATTAACACATTAATGCCCAGCGTATGATATATCATACGCTAATTTCTGGTCAACTCAAACTTGTTTATTTTGCAATACTTTGTGAATTCTAGTACTTCAGTAAACGAAACATACAAACAAGTTTTTTCATTCTTGCATGCCAGATGTCGGTTTAGCCGTGATCGCTAAGTAATTGTACATTCCTGGCCGGGGTGTACACATGGCTTGGGTCGGTTCGAATCTACATCTAGAACCGTGCTTAGCTGCTATAAGTCCTGTGGTTAAGTCGGAGGGAGAGGCCGATGTAAAACAAACGGTGGTTGGTCCGCATCGAAGTTGACGGGGCTTATGTAGCTTCAGTTTCAACGGTTTTGCTTCTTCTTATGGAAAAATATACTGAGGGTCGGAGGTAGGGGCGTGACATCGCGCTCACCGGCCGAGATAAGATTGCCTCAAACGACCTCGCCGGCTATTGTGACATCGGGTAAGGTCGCCAGTTATCTGAACGTACATTAGGCCTAGGCGACGCGTTCGACAGCCAGTTGGTCCAGTCTGCGGGAGGCTGGTTGGTCCTTGCGCCGTATTGCTCGCCACCGGTCGTAGGGGCACCACATCGCCTGCTGTTGGCGGCAATGGATTGAGGGAGGCACCCACACACGACATGCGGTGTCTGGACAGCCTTCCAGGCACAACTATGGGGGAGGGCCGACGGATTGTCCGCCACGCGCGAACAGATCCAACGGCTACGGCAAGTGCTATTCATCGGACTATGCAGCCTGCACTGTCACATGCAGTAAGTGCCAGTACCATTGGCAGGCGGTTGCACAACGCAGGGCTCTCCGCACGCCGACCGTTGCGACGCCTGTTTCTCACACCCCAGCAACATTGCTACAGACTGGCATGGTGTCGGGAACGACGGATCTGAGGGCATGCAAACTGGCAGCGGGTCACCTTGAGCGACGAGTCCCGATTCTGCCTTGATGGCGATGACGACCGGGTCCGTGTCTGGAGGCGGAGAGGGGAGCGTCACGACGAGAGGTTTGTGGTATCCCATCACATGTCCCGCCAGCCTGGGGTGATGGTGTGGGGCGCGATTGCCTACGATGCCCGTTCACCGTTATTTTCTCGGGGGCAGCCCTGACAGCCGCACGGGGCACCCTGACAGCAGGACAACGCGCGTCCGCATACGGCAGCCATCCCCCGAGCATGCCTTGCAGCTGTGGATACTCTGCCATGGCCAGCCGCATCGCCAGACCTCTCCCCGATCGAGAATGTTTGGGATGCTATGGAGCGTGCGATAAGGACCCCGCCCCAAGCCACCAACCTGCAAGAACTGCGCGCTCAGGTGCAACCTGCATGGGATGGACTAACACAGGACTGCATTCGAGACCTGTACAACTCCATGCCTCGACGTCTGGACGCGTGTATTCGCCAACATGGCGGCCCCACGCCATACTAACAAGTACCGTCTGTGGCCGTGTTGCGCAATAAATGTTGGTCCTACAAATGTGAAAATGTAATCATTTCGTATGCATGGTACCCTCTTCCTGCCTGTCAAAAATTATCGCAATCCGCCTTGTCCTTCTGGGTGCAGCTTTTTTATGACGATGAGTGTATATTTGAATGAACTCCTTAATTACAAGAAATTGTTACATGTAACTAATTATATCCGTAATTAATGATTCACGCACTGCCTAGTTTTGTAATTCTGCTGAGAACGCACCCACTTCTTCCTCGTGGGGGATATACTAATACTTCATTAACTTTATGATATCATAAATCGATTTTTACCTTGTCGCACTTATTTCGCAAGAAGAGAAAGTTATGTAATTGTGGTCCAGAATTTGCGGCCGAAAAATTGTTTTTGATGAGCCCTGGTAACGCAAAAGCGGATAAATCCTATAAGTATTAAATTACTTCCTCTAACACGTTGTGTAGCCAGAATCCATGTTTTGAGGGGCCTTGATACCGATTGAGGGCAAAACGTTCTGTCCGTCTGACCGTCTGTGGTCAACACTAGCACTTGAACCGTTCAGTCGATTTTCTCCAAAATTGATATTACTCGATTGATCTGAACTAACTCGAGGTTTTGCGTGTTTCAACCGGTTAATTTGATTTTTGAGGGTACTTTACATAAAGGGTCAAAACAGAAACACGGACTGACATGACCCTTCATACTGTGTGAATTTATTTTGACTTCCACAGCAATACGAAGACATTTGGAAGTTATCGAAGTTGGGCATTCAGGCTACTTAGATATTCCAAATTAAATATCGCCATCTCACTAGGCAATTTAGGTCCCATTTCTTAATGACGTGAATGTGGCAGAGTCATCTTTCAGTTAATGGACACAGGTATTTACTGTCGGCGCAAGATTTGGGCTGGTATTGTAGAAAGATTTAAACTTTACGTCAATGCAATTACACCGCCCTGTAAACTTAAAATCTATCAGCTGTTTGAATTCCAAAGAGAAGCCGCTTCTTGCACTTTAATGCACAAAGAACACAAGTCACTGACTTATGTTGTAACTGCATTAATTCCCTTTACGTGCTCTTCAAAAACTACCTCTAGAATTGCTTGACTTACATTATTTCTGTCTGAAACGATGCATATACATACAGAGAATAAGACTGCACAGTCACAGTCTAAGACTGCAAAGTCAAAATGGCAAAAAACCTGACTTATGTTGTTTCTGAAATAAACCATTCAAATGAAGTATGAAAGAAATTGTCAGCACATAAAAATACTTTTAAAACAGTTTACTGCGTCGGCGACGCCATATTCAACGAGTAATAATTATGTTAAAGACTGTAAGAATTGATTAGGAGCAGTAAATTATCGGTAGTGACAATTTGGTAAGAACAATTTCATTCTTCCCCTAGATGTCTCCGACCATGAGTACGCTCACAGATTTTTATACTTGAATTCGAGTATTCGAATTAATACAAATTATTATTTTTGAGAAGAAATACGTATAAAATTAATCTCTTTAAATAGTATTTTCTTTTATTACTCTGCGTATACCATAAAACCATTCGTGTAGAGAATGTTTTTTTCATGATGTATCATCTATATATAAAACAGGATGATGGTACGTATATAAGAGCAAAACTCCAATACCGTTGGATAGATCTCCATGAAAATCGGCACTTCTACGTGTTTTTTCACCGAGAAGGTTTATGTGTTGTTAATTCTGTTGTAACTCCACTACACGGCGCTACATATTCACTACATATCAACTACATATTCACGTCAAATGCAACCTGCAACACACTCGACAGCATTTTGAATCTATATCGTTAAATAACTCCTAAACGAGGCATTTTAGGGCCTTAAAAACTGAAACTTTGAGACCTGAAACGTTTCTCTCACCGTAACCTACAGAATGAACTCTTCCTGAATATTTTATTGCATTTTTGCTGGTTCGGTGCTTCCCGATATTACCTCACCTGCTCAGAGACGTGCAGAATCTGCAAGTAAATGTGAATGAGGACAGAGAGCGGCAGAAACAGAGAGAGACAGACAGGGACAGGGCGAGGGAGGGAGGAAGAGAGTTAGAAACGGTGATGGGAGGGGAAAGAGGGAGATGAAGGGCAGAACAACGTCTGCCGGGGTTTCATAGTCTTATGGAATAATACTTCAGTGACGAAGAAACACCCAAGCTCAACGCAATGAGTAGGCTTCAAGCAGTATTGCCTCACACGTTTGTGAGAAGTGTAAAATTGTGGAGATAGCGAATTAAAACAGGGATTAACTAACTTACTGTGATAGATTTTGCACAATTCACCGCAATAATCGTCTTTAAAATGATTAAACTATGTAGATTCGAAATGGTCAGTAATTATTTATCGGAGAAAACTATAATTTTGTTGAAGAAAAATAAATTCTAAAAGGTTCAATGGTATATCTATGATTTCTAACAAATAAGACATTAACAGGTGTTACAATGTTACGTATGAGAAATATATTTGAATGAGCTGCATGTTGCTAACTCAGATTGGGTCGAATATTTACTATTTACATGATGTTCGCGATTATAATGATGCGGTAATTAATAATGTTGGGGAACAGAGAACACGATCGCAACGTTGAGAGTTCATATTACTCATATTAACTTGTCCTGTACGAATACTATACGAAACGCAATGAAGAACAAAATGTATATTAAAACTTCGCATACTCGGATAGAGGTGCCATGGGGTCGAGAATTGGTCACAATTAGAAGAGTAGTTGAGAACAAACGAATGTTCCTTGTCAATTGCGTATGCAAACACACACACACACACACACACACAACTTGGCACATGACAATAGTGGGTAAGATGAGACTAGTCGTTTATTGAGTAATGAATGGTTTGAGATTGCTCAATTGATACGCCTTAACTACGGCCAGGCATGCCGAAGACTTGTCATCACCAGCGATATAAAGAAGGAGAAATGCGAGACATGAAAGACAACTTGAAAGCATCGCAGACGGCAATTTCATTTATTATTTCGTTTCATGAATTAAGTATCATTTTCTCAGACAGTACTACTTACTTTGATCTCTTAGCGATTTATATCTTTAGGTGTTCTTTGATTTGTAGATTTGATAGTACAAATCAATAAATGTAGCGGTTTGATTACCTTCAAATAATAATAATAATAGCTTCCTATGTTATTTCAGAAGTATAAATAAATTTTGTGGCTCTCACACTCAATTAATCTTTATAAATAAAGCCACTAAAGTGAGAGAATTTCACGGCAATGAATTGTATTTGACTTTCAAAATATGAAAGAGTTTCAAGGAAGGATAATCGCATCTAAATATTCATGTCAAATGCAACCCACAATACTCGGCAGCATTGTTAAAATCTATACAGTCAAATAACTCCAAAAAAGCCTTTAAAAGCCTTAAAAGTGGATTTTGAGGTCTAAGGCTTCAAACAAACGTTCCTCACATCGCAATCTACAGGATGAAATATTCTTGGACATTTTATTGCATTTTTGCTCGACCGGTGCTTCTCGATACAACTTCACCTGTTTAGAGATGTGAGGAATCTGCAACGCTTTTTAAAATTAAACTGATTACTTGATATTCTATAGACTGAATTGCACGGATGTACCTCCCAGTTCATAATAAAGTTAAATAATATTGCAAAGAGTAGAGATTTTCCAGCTCAATCCTGTATTTTCGCATGGACAACTTTACGTAGCTTTCTCAAGCTTACAGGTAAGGATGATGCGAATAGTTAGAATTTAGTAAAGCTACATTTCGTACGTTTTTTGATAATATGTACAACTTGTGGTGCTACAGAATGGCACAGACTTTCCCGTATTAGTTTTCTACTTCCTTGGGTCGGCGCTAGCTATTCGGAATTGACACATACCCTCGCTAGCTACCATCTATCGCCGCCCAAAGCACATTTTTTTGACATTTTCTTAAATTTTCGGTTTCTTAATAGGTAGACCAGAAATATTCATTTTATAATATTAAAGAACACGAAAACCTAGTCCTAAATGGCAATTTTCTTTTAAAAATTTGTGCTGTTTTACAGAAAATGGCGTTTTAGCGCTACTTAAAATGCTAAATTTGAAACGCGTTTTCACAGAAACTTTTTGAGTTTTCAAAATACTTTATTTGAAGTTATTTAAAACACTTACAGTTAAATTTAATAAAGAATAAGTTGTTAATCTCCTTCATTTAAAAAATGTATATTTGCATGATTAGAATGTAAATGTGAGAAAAAACGTAAGAACATAAATATGCTTTTATTCCCTAATATTAGTCACTGTTTGGTTTTCTTCGTATTCACTTGAGGTTCATCAAATTTAATTAGTTCCAAGCCAATATTGTTCCTAGGTATTTTTTAAGTTAATTTTTATAAATACGAAAATACAAATAACAATGAAATGTAATCTGCCGCGAGATTCTTTTGCTTAACTTAGAAATGGCAACAATTAGTTTTGCCTTCTCGTAAAAGAAAATTATAGCGTAGTGGAGCGACCAAATTGCCACTGGGGACAGAGGCATTAATCAACACTACCTACATAGATAAATTTAGCTGGCGTTAGTTTAATTCCCTACCTATGCACCAATATCGCAGTGCCAAAACAGGCAAAAACACGTTTTTGGAAATTTCTTAAAATATTCTGGCCAGATCCTAAAACAATTTATCAGTTCCCCAAGAGGAGACATGTCGAATGACACCTCATATGACTCGACTGGTGGAAGGGAAGTGGTCTAACTGTGAGTGACGGATCCGCGCACACACGCACACATCCACACGCACATGCGCAGTTACTCAAATAATTCATTAAATAATTATTTTTAAAAATTTTCATCGAGCTTGTAATAGTAACAATTAAAATAACGATAGGTTGTTAAGGAATATCTCTTAATATTATAGACTTCTATAATACTTCTCTTTATCAAAAGTTTTTTATGCATCACACATCGCGAAATGAAGTGAACAAAACAAAACAATGGTGATTCATGTAAATAGATCAACATAATCGCAAGACATCAAAGGGGAAAACAAACATTTCACGAAAGAAAGTTAATTATCGCAAAGAATATTCTCAGAAAATAAAATTCTATTTTGAAGACAAACTCTATTGTACATTAAAATAGAACTACAACGATGCAATTTTCACCTTTCACATTGTGACGTATGCGTGGCGTGTATTCTCCACATAATAAATAAGATTATAACCGTACCTAAGCCAGAGTGGCGAATTGAGGGCCATGAAATGTCGGGCGTTTGATGACGTTTAATAGTGACGTAGCGTGATATTTAGAGCAAGCCAAATATTTGAAAGAAAGGTTACATTTTATTAGCTGCTTCTATTCCTGTGACAAAAAACTATCAATGAAACTCGGAACGCATTTGAAATTTGTGTTTATGCTTGTATTGCTCTACAGTAATAGTAAACAAAATAATGTATTCCAAATGTGCTTGAGTCTATTTAAGACATTTAAAACCGACGAGAATTTTGTATTTCCATGCACTAGCGCCAAGGATTGAAATACGTAATAATATCAATGTTGTATTATTAAATTAATGTATCAAATTCTTTGGATTTAGATTTATTATTAATTCTGCAATTAAATATGGGATCTTGGCAGACTTTTAACGTTTGAAATCTTATCTAATGTGTGCCTTCATCAATGCGAATATTACGGGCTATTGAAGGCTTTACTTTTTTTATTATTTTTATATTTTTTGGTGATTTCAGAGCTAAATATTTGGTTCAGTTCAATGACGAAATTCTGGGGATTCAACGATGTCTCGAAACAATGTAATGTTATTTTTTGTTTTACCGATGAGAGAACCTTTTTTTCTTGGTTTAATAGTACATTTTAATACGAGGCTACTAGTCCAGTCAAAGGGTGCACAAAAATGGCTAATAGCGGAAAGTTTTGGTGTAGTTTGATTTTTGGGTCCTATCTGTTTTTGAGGTCGCTGAACACGAATATCATGTTTGTTAACAAAACTTTTGCCCAGAAACACGTTTTTTTCGCAAAAAACATGTTAAAAATCCGACATTTTTCAGGTTTTTCAACATAACTCGAAAACCATCCACTTTTCGTAAATAAAGGTCAGACATAAAATTGAAGAAGATAAAATTACCCACATTTTATGTCTTAAGGATTTTTTCTCCAACGTACCATTTAGCCGCTAGAGCAACGTGAATTTCGTGTTTTTATGAAGAAAATAGTGAAAATGGGATTCGTCGCATTTTATCACAATGTAGCTCAGAAACGAGGCATTTTTAGTAAATATTGGCCTCACATGAAATGAAAGATTATACAATTGCCTACACTTTAGGACTTAGAGGTTCTTTGTCTGATAAACAGTTGCGCCGCTACCACGCGTCGAACCCAAAGGCAAAAAATACTTGGATGTTACTGTGAGAATGGCATCCCACTTACCCTCCCTCACTTACCCTTGCAAGCAATATAGTTGCCAGTTACTAAATATGAGGGCTGTTGAATCACTCCAACTGAAAAAAACAAAGTTGGTAATAAACAAGGTAAAACGAAAATTAAATATTTTAGAACCCGATGCACCTCACCTTCATCGACGCATCGTTTTGTTTGACCACCCTGGCTTTTCATCGTCATCTGTTACATAGAAATAGAGAAATGGAATTTTATTACTCTCGGCATTGTGTATTGAATTATTTCTGAAGGTTTGGTATTAACTATTACCTTGTGGAATATCCTACTCCACTTCCACCCTTTTAGTCAGTTCCATAGGTTGGGAAATCTGGCTTAATCTCGTCCTCCAATTCTAATTCAACCTCTAGGTCATCGTCAGTGACCACTGTCGTATTATCAGAACTCTTCTCGCAATTGAGGCACTAATTTGAGCATTTAAGTTCTGCCTTCTGGCAGTCACAATTTTTTGACAGTTCTTGGTGCATTTGCTTGAAACAAGTTTCAATAAAGCTGAAGGTTCGGATGGAAACAATGTCGTCACAGGCGCAAGGCCTGTTTAGTTTCCTTTCCATCACTACTCTTCAGGTAGTTTTTTCGACGCCTAGCCATTGCTGGACCTGATGGTCGACTCTTAAAGAGTGTGTTGTACTCCACCTGCTGATGGTAGTAGTGCAACAATGATTGGCTTGTACTTGAAGGCAGATTTGATGTAAAAAAATGTCTCAATATATGTCAAAAATATTTGTTGAGTGATGACGCTTTCTTCCCGCTATAGCCGTATAAAGAAACAAGAAAACATTTACTAGCATCACAAACCAGCTCCTGAGTCGCATTGCAGTTCTTGAATATTTTTACTGTGTCACATGATTAGGGTTCTTGGTTCTTCTTGTTTTCGGCAATTGGTTCACTTACAGAATCAATTGGAGAAAACATAGCTGTAGAAACTTTGTCTTTTCCAGGTTTCAAAAGGACACGTTTTCATGCTGGCAGAGGCCTATCAAAATGACCAATAGATCCACATCCTCACCAACTACAATTTCAGTCTCAGTAGTTGCAGCTAAGGACAAAGCTGTGTTAACTATCAGGGTGTCTACGTCTCCTTCGCTTCCATGCATGTCATTCCCGCTGAAGAAAACATTGCAATCAGCATTGCTAAAAATCGACGTTTGTTGTGATGATTAGCAAGAAAAGTTTCTTTTGACGTCGTTGGCGCCATTGTTTCGTCAAACAGAATGTCAGCTGAAGCAAGTTTTCTAGATCTTTTAATTCGCTCTGCACTTTTTTTACCCCCTTTCTCACTATCATGGTAGCCATAAAAATCCACCACATGTTGCAATTGATATTTTGATTTCACGTATTTATGTAATTATCACAAACACAAGACAATGATTGATTCTTTCTCCCAAGGAAACCTATACAATAAAATCCTCCGTCGGTGACTTATTCAACTTGGCCTCTATTGAATTTGGATTCTGTAGTTTGAATGCTTTAAAGAGAGTTGACTTTGTTCCTTTTCTTAAACCATTGCCGAATAATGACAAGGAATTTGGGGCTAAATCATAGCTCACTCTTCAAGTTGGACATCCGTATTCTTAGCGCTGGTAATTCTTTGACACAGAGCAGTTGGATTGACAGGAATCAACTAGTTATTCGTATTACAGTCAGACGTCTCTACATTACGTCATTACAGCAAAAGGCTGTATTCTGTAACTCTGCTTGAATTTTACAGTTGCGAAGTCACCATCAATAATTCTATTGATGCTCTCACTGCCCAAATCCCAAGCCTTCTGGCTGTTAATTCTATCGTCGGCAACAATACCAGTGCTGGTTGAAAATAGGTCAGGGAATTTGTGGGAGGGGAAAATGCTGCAGTAACCATTAAGACATTTAGGCTCCATCCTTGACTTCTCGTTCCTTCTCTGGAGTCCCTCAAACCTACGTGCTGTTCAGAAGAGTGAAATGTAACATCTGAATAATTTTCAATATGTTCACAGACGTCTTTCCCATTGTCCATCTCGCCAATACACCTTCCCCTACCTCACGACCGCGTGTAAGTCCAACATGAAGTCTCATGTGCTTCATGAGAAATTGTTCAATGGCCACCATCTACCACTTGTTCAGAAATAATGCAATACACAATGCCGAGAGTAATAAAATTTCATTTCTCTATTTCTATGTAACAGATGACGATGAAAAGCCAGGGTGGTCAAACAAAAGAAGCTTCGATGAAGGTGAGGGGCATTGGGTTCGAAAATATTTAATTTTCGTTTTACCTTGTTTATTACCAACTTTGCTTTTTTCAGTTGGAGTGATTCAACAGCCCTCATATTTAGTAACAGGCAACTATATTGCTTGCAAGGGTAAGTGAGGGAGGGTAAGTGGGATGCCATTCTCACAGTAACATCCAAGTGTTTTTTTGCCTTTGGGTTCGACGCGCGGTAGCGGCGCAACTGTTTATCAGACAAAGAACCTCTAAGTCCTAAAGTGTAGGCAATTGTATAATCTTTCATTTCATGTGAGGCCAATATTTACTAAAAAAGCCTCGTTTCTGAGCTACATTGTGATAAAATGCGACGAATCCCATTTTCACAATTTTCTTCATAAAAACACGAAAATTCACGTTGCTCTAGCGGCTAAATGGTACGTTGGAGAAAAAAATCCTTAAGACTTAAAATGTGGGTAATTTTATCTTCTTCAATTTTATGCCTGACCTTTATTTACGAAAAGTGGATGGTTTTCAAGTTATGTTGAAAAAACTGAAAATGTCGAATTTTTAACATGTTTTTGCGAAAAAAACGTGTTTCCGGGCAAAAGTTTTGTTAACAAACATGATATTCGTGGTCAGCGACCTCAAAAACAGATAGGATCCAAAAATCAAAACTACACCAAAACTTTCCGCTATTTTCTACCATTTGACTAATACATTATGTCAGGGGAATAGTCGGAAGCTTAAAACTTGTACCGGCTGGGGCAGTGCTCTAACGGAAAGGAAATATCTAGAACGGGAAACCCTTCAAGTAGGCGGGTAGGTCGTCACCAAATCACACCACGCGGTAGAGAAAGAATATCATCACCTCCCGTGACAAAACATGTACTACACTTACAGGAATAATATCATAGCAGTTGATGAACCTGGAAACACGAAATATTTAATCAATTGTAAATAAGTTGAATAAATTATTCTAAGCGGTTCGGTTTTTCAGTGGTTATCTTAATTAAAGTTCGCGCAAACGCTTCCATTCTCTTCTTTTCCATTTGCATCCCGATTCTATCCCTTTCTCATCATCATCATTCTCATCCGCCATACTTTAGTTGCAGAATATTCGCTGTCTCTAACGCGTGGATAACTTTAGGTCTTAAGATTTCGAGTCTCGATGGTGGTTGATTTTGGATACTAGCAACATATCTAAGTCAAATTCAGCTATTGTCTGGAGAAGAATTCTAGCGGTCGAATGCTGTGATCAGTATTTTTACGTAATTTCTTCGATTATTACTTGGCGAATACCGACGCAGTACGTTAACAAACACGTCACGGACCACGGGTAATTTTTCCTAGTGACCTCTTCTCTCTTTAAATCCACTCATACACATACACACTTTATATTTACATGCACTAAATTGCCACACATGTCGGGAGCATAGATCTTGTCCCGGCTGGGCCGGTGCCCCGCTGGGAAGATTATCGTAAGGCATAGTGTACGTCAGCGTCGGATTTCAAGTAACAGCAGGAAAGAAACACTGCCACCTTCCGAGGTACAACATGCACTACGCTTACGAGACCTATGTGTAATGCATGCTATAATGCTGGACTAATGACATAGTAGTTGACGCGTCTGGAAACACGAAATAATCAATCATCGAATCCTTTCCCCTTGTATTTCCATTGCTTGCTCTGCAGCGAGGCAGCTGCGAATACGGAAGCCGGAACTTTGGGGGTGGGGCCGGAGGGCGTCACGTCACGCTGCGCCGGGGCGCGGTGCATGTGGAAGCAGTGCTGGCGAGGACGGCGGCAGCGCCGGCGGAGACGGAGGCGGAGGCAGCGGCGAAGGCGGTGGCGGCGGAAGCGGCGGCGGCGGCGGCGGAGGCGGAGGTGGAGGCGGAGGCGGCGGCGGCGGCGACGAGGGCTGCGGCGGCTGCGGAGGCGGCTGCGGAGGCGGCTGCGGAGGCGGCTGCGGAGGCGGAGGCGGCTGCGGAGGCGGAGGCGGCTGCGGAGGCGGAGGCGGCTGCGGAGGCGGAGGCGGCTGCGGAGGCGGAGGCGGCTGCGGAGGCGGAGGCGGCTGCGGAGGCGGAGGCGGCTGCGGAGGCGGCTGCGGAGGCGGAGGCGGCGACCGCGCTGGGAGGCGCGCGTCGCCAACGCAAACACACCGCGTGTTTGCGCTCGCCGCCGCTTCCCGCCTCGCCCTCCCGCGCCGCTCATGCACGCACGACCGTTTCACTCCCGACGCCCCCACACCTTCGCGGCATTCCCTCGGTGGGTGGCGGGAACGACCGCATCCCCATCCGACCTCCCTTTTCAGGTGCGGATCCAGAGGGTGGGCTACGACACGAACGCCCCACTGCCTATATGCATAGCTATCCATATGCAGTCTATCTACAAGCAGTCGAATGGCTGTTGCCGAGCTACTGAAGTAAGCAGTTTTTTTAACGTACGTTTTTACGTCCCCCCTAGACTAATGTATTGGAATTATATCAACAATACGTCTCGAATATTGGTCGTAAAATACGCGTTTAAAGTTTTTTTCAGCTATAACTTAGCACTCACGTCAAAATTAAGGTATATTAGTTCTGTTCCACAGATGGTTACGATAGGTTAAATCATTTAGAAAACTGGAGAAGTTACATCCAATTTTGTACTGGACAATAGATTTGTACACATGGATGAATGTGTCACGCAACACTATTAGACAGCAATTGAGCTAAATACTGCGTAAATGAGTAAATACGTAATACGTAAATTATTGCTCATGTATTATTACTCACATATTACTCATTAACGTTAATACGTAAATGAGTAATACGTAGAGTAAATGAATAATACGTAGAGTAAGATCGCGGTGTGCCGTTTCGGAGACCATAAACATTTTTAATTTTCGGATGGTACTTTTAATGAAGACTGATAATATTTTCAACATTTTCTAGAAAATGTCGGAAACCTTTTCCTTGAAATTTTCCCATAGAAGAAAGTGCATTTGTAAACATGGTATAGTTCCGATTTTCATTAAAGCTTTCAGCATTTAGACAATTGAAAAAATCTTTATGTTTAAAATATTATATGTTTTCGTTTAGAACAGTCTTGGAAATTATTAAACAAAACGTCGACGCACTATTGCTGACATACATTTAGTCAATTCGGGTCGTTAATGTTTAATTCATTGTACATGTGAGAGAGAAACCAAGGTTCAGGGTTCGAAAAAATCGTCCATGAGGCCATGATTAAAATAGTAAGATATTGATAAGGGTATGCGTTTTTACTAGTGAGAGATAGATTTATTTAAACTGCAATTGGGTATAACCCGGTGGCAACTAATTACAAAAACATAAAAATACACAGTCTCTCAGTAACATAGAACATTAATAGCAATAATAATAACAACAATAATAATAAGGTAATATAATTAGCAAATTATATACTAATTATAGTAATAATAATAATGGTAAAATAATAAACATAATGGTAAAATAACGATAATAATATAAACACATAACGGCACTGATAACGACATATACACTGTATATGTCGTTATGTATATACATCAAGTACCTAAATTGAAAGTGCGCAATTTCACGAACTCAGTATGTTTAAAAAGCAACTAAGAATTTTTATTTCCTTGCCAAAACCCATAATAACGTAAAAACCTCGTAAGGTTTGCACTGTGAATGAAGGCTGTTCAGGCAGGAACTGGAGACCAGCGGTACTCCGCTCTATCACTTCCTTCTCGTCGACAGTCACCAATGGTGCGTTGCATAGAGCGTCGCCTGATCTCAGCAGAAACTCAACCAACAGGAGGTAGTTAAATGCGCAAGACTACCATACAAAGGTTTTTTATGCGTTTTTGGAAAAAGAGCGCTGTAGAAGAGCTGCAAGCGAGACAGACAAGTTTCTCTAAGGGTGGTACAAGACGGAATATTCACATGGCCGTTACGACGAAGATATGCGTAATCACATTAACAGCTTGGAAAGGAAAGTACTTGTAACGGAAGGCTTCAAAACAGATAATGAATGGCAATATTATTTCATTAACTTCCGTACTTCAAACATTTGGTTAAATTTCTCCCCTTTATCTTGGAGAGTAAATGAATAGGAGGTAGAAAATAAATGCTTTAAAGAAGAAGAAACAACAGAAAAAAATTAAATGCTGAAAAAGTGTTATCAAACGATTAGGCACGTACCAAAACGTTTCTATACCCAACTTTCATAATATTATCAGTTTTATTCAACCGAGAAAACGTGGGAGTGTGATAAAGTGTTTGAAATTCGGAATATTTGTCCATTTCCTGAAAAACATAAGTACTTCTTAAAACTGCACTACTTGCGAACCCAGTAGGAGTTAGTTTACTTGCTCAGGGTAGTTGTATTCCACAGTGGTTGATGCAGATATCCTCAGGAAACTTTGTAAAACTGTATCTTGCATATTATTCTATGTACGGGAATGGTACAAAATGAAAGTAATTACTTACGGCTTCATTACTGAATAAATAAATCTGTTTGCATTTCGAGAAGTTACAATTAAAAAAACATAGACATTGAGGGAATCCAATCAATCCGCGCAAATACTGGATTTTCAAGCTCATCGTATCGTGCTAATATCAAAATCGGGCGAACCTGCGCACATACTAGTACAACCAAAATGTTCCCGTTGAATAACAGTCGAATGAATGAATTAATGAACTAATGATACCTACAAAAAAAACTTATTTGGTTAAACATGCAGTTGAAGTAAAAAAGAACAATTCGTACAGAATCGTTGAGTTAATATTTATGGATTTCATTTTCATTGAGTTCATGTTCAGTGAACACTAGAATCTGCTGTCAGAAGATTTTTGAAGAAAAGAACTGACATAATGGAAACTACACGATTTATTTCTATCTCCTTAAAAAAAATCACCAGCAGTCTGATATCTGTTTATCACATATCTACTATTCTTCGTCCCCATAACGTACTTCATCTATCTTGATGACTTGGTAGTGGATAATGTCAACATTAGCAAGGAGTCCTCAAAAATAAATTGGAAGCTGTTTCTACTTTCAACTTAATCTCCCCATCGTGAATAATGTGAACATTAACTGACTAATCCTGGAATTAACTCCTTTAGATGTTTGTATTTTTAACGAGATTCTAAGATTTTTATTTTCAATGATTGAAATATGATTGATCATTATGTTGCCCCGACACTTTCAATTTAGCTTTCGTTTACTTATCACATTTCCAGAGTAAATGGTAATAAACTAGGGAGCAGCACCAGTTCTCTTGACGTTTCGGTGGTAGCGTCTATAGCACGGGTCTGAGTGAGCGTCGGCGAGGGCAGGGTCTGTGGGGTGGGGGAGGGTGGGCGTGGGAGAGGATGAGCGAGGCGGGGGGTCGCTATCTGCCGTTTCGTGACTGCGAGACGTTCCTCACCCGGGGCCCGGGGCCCGCCCTCGTCCCCAGATAGGTTCTCAGCGCGCGCACTTGGGCGGAAAAAATAGAAGGTAAATTCGATTTCGCAATTTCGAGATTGTTGTGAACGTTTGGGTCCGGGCCTCATAATTCATTCCAGTTATCTTAATTCTTCATGGACGCATTTGGATTTTCCTTGCACTTTACAAACGGTTTTCTCTTTCTTTTGAATTTATAAAGCGACATTAGTCGTAGCTAAGAAATAATTACGAGAAATGAAGTCGTTACGATATGTTGTGTGTCGTATATTAATTCTAGAATGAAAGTGAAATATAACAGTTAATACATTCTCAAGAACTGCAGAAACCGTTTTGAATTGTTGTATTACTGTAATTGTTGTACTACTGAAATGTTGAAACGCCTTATTACTGAGGTAAAAACCATAATGTTGATTGCTGAGGGGGATTTCTCATTCTGGTATCATCTGGTTATTGGGAGGATAATAATATCATAAGAGAAGAAGGGGATGCTATTTAATAGAAGAGAGTGATAACAAAAAGCGAATTTGCAACATGTTCCTTTCTAACTAAATATTTAATATGAGATATTGAGGTGACTTCATTACTACATATTTCCAAATAGCACACAACGTCTAAACAGATGATTAAACACTAGTTTAAACACTGTGAAGTCTATGCTGCTTGCTCGTTGCTTTCTGTTTTCTCTTATTTCCTACTTCTGAAGGTGAGTGCGCGTGGAAAAAGGTTCACCTTGGAATTGACGGAAGAGTGAAGGTACGTCTGGAAATGTGATCGCCATTACTCCGAATGAAATGCAAGCCCATAAAATCTTACAATAACGAGAGAACGTATGCCGCGATGTAGGAAACAGCAGATGACGAATGGGGCATCTGGAGACGCGAAGTACACCTCGCAAAAGAAAACAAACGGAGATTACATAAGCAGGTGTTGCGCAAACAGCTTTCCGTTTCTCGGAGCAACTGAGGGCGCCTCCGCCTCCGCCTCCCTGCAGGAAGCGCCAAGTGCGCGTGCGGACACTTCTATAAGGAGCCTGCAGCGCGCCTACTTTCCTCGAAGTGACACTCTGCCGCGAAGCACGAGGTGCGAGAAACCGGGGACTCTTCTAGCTGTGCACTGTGCAGCAAGCTGATTGCACGTAGAACATACAATGGGAGGAACAGATGAGGTACTGGTGGTGGAGCAACAGAGATGGTTCTGATGAGCTGGGATTGTATTTACTATGTAGGTAGAGTCGCATAGATACAATGGCGTGATGTTTAACTTAGGAGACAGCTCGTAGGTTCGAAACTTGCCACCGGTTGAGATATCTCTTCGAAAACATGCTTGACCGAGAGGTCTTGGAGTTCGTGTCTCGAAATGATCAACACTATCTCCATAGTTGGGTCGAATTCAACCAATATCTGGAAGATAATTCTAACGGTTACTCTGATCGTTAGTTTTCCGTGATTTCTCCTATCAGTATCAAGCAATGGCCGGAGCTCCACCCTAACAAATGGACGACGGCGCACGCGGTCTTACCTTCCTCATACGTGTTCCCTTCTCTTACCTTAAACACGCCCTTTCACGCATTACCACACATGCCTGGAGACCAGTTGGAAGTTTTGAAATGGCCCCTGATGGGACGGTATCCAACTAGGAGATACTTTGAATTGAGGAAACAGCAAGTCAAAGTGTAGGCCGGCGCTGGATCTCCCCTTCCTTCTGGAAGGAACATCGCCACCTCCTGGGTACAACCACTAGGGACTAATGACGTCAGTAACTGAAGTGCTCGGAATCAGTTCTCAGTCGCTTGAAAGTTGTCACGGATTTTTATGGCGAAATACATCTCCCGCTATAAGAGAAGAGAAACTGGTTGTTTGAAGTCGCAGATCTGCTAAGTGAAAAGAAACCACAATCCTAATTGAACCTCTGAGCTCAGCTGCAGAAACGCTCATCGCGGTAGTAATGCCTCCTGCCTGTAGAAGACCACAGAACAATTACTTACGACTGTCAAGCTTCAGAAGGAACAAAAGCTCCCTGGCCACGAGCATTAGCGTAACTTAACATGAAGGAGAGGCACATTCAGAAACTTTCCTCCAGCCAGATTCTCTTCTTTGACATGAAAATGAAAATTTTGGAGCAATTTATGTGTGGTGATATATGAAATCTCCGACTGTGCAAGTTCATTTTTGCTGAAATCTCTGAGTTTTCCAAAATTCCAAAAGTTCAAAAAGATTTTTAGCGTCTTCCTACACCTACAATATTGAAGATAGGGAATTTTTCCTGAATTAAATCTGTTCTTTAATACCAGATCTTGAAATAAGTTTTCAAAATAAATGTAAAATTTTTTCGAATATATGAGTAGTTTTATGTAATTTTGCGTGAAATATAGGCAAGTTTTATACATTTTTTTCTCGAAAAACTATTCAAAACCTTTCCTTTAAATTTTCCTATCCTATCCTTTAAATTTTCTTTTAAAATGTACAAAAGGAGAATATAAAAAGTGGTGCTAGTATCATTTTCGGCAAACTCGCTGTATTTTCGAAAATGTCGAAAAGTTAAGATAGCAAAAGTATAACATTGATGTATGACATAATTTTGTCTTAACTAAAATCTGCTCGAAACAATCAGATCTTTGAAAAAAGTTCAAATACAATTTTTTTTGAAAAATGTGTTTTTTGGGGGTAATTTTTGTTTCAAGTTAAAACAAATTATAGACAATTTTTTTTTCAAAAACCATTCCAAATTTTTGCTTTACATTTTTCCCCCCGCAGATAGAACAAGAGACGCTGAAAAGAATGGACCATTTTCGTTGAATTTCTTGAATTTCAAAAATTGCAAATTTAGAAATAATGCATGACAATATATGCTGTTGTAGCAAATCTAATTGTTATAAACGAGACGAATGAACAAAGTATAATTTTTGAGTTTAGATACACTTAAATTTTAACGATCTTGGGAAATAAAGAGTGAGTGACTTGTGCCAAGCCTAAACAATTTATTTTACATTCTCACCCTAACTTTGTAAGAAGAGAAAATTATTGCAATTGGTGCAGCCGCGAAAGCTGCGAATTTGCATCAGAAAAATTCTTATTACTGGGCCCTCCAGGTAAAATTACTTTCTCTAACACTCCTAAAGTCAGATTCTTTTTTTTTTGTGGGCCCCAGATACCAAAAAAATTGTTTGACATCATAAGTCTGTCTGTAGTTTTCCATAATATTTCAGTAGCCAAAAACATTGAAGAGTATTTGGACTTTCCATGGATGGAAGTTTTTCTTCTCTTCTGACAATCCAAGGCGTTTTAAAATATTAAAGAGGTTATTAAAGCGTCGTTACAAACCAAATTGCTCATGTAAACGATTAGCCTAACGAAATAACCCACGAAAAGGATTCAAAACATCCTCGTTCAGTATACTTGTGCACTCATTCAGATGAAAAGTTGTGAAAAGTGGGAAAATATCGGGAAATGTTCTTCGTGTCCTTTTATTTCTTTCAATCAGTAGAATGCTACCTCAAAATCTTGTTTATGTGTCGAGAACAGCAAATACAGATATCGGCGTGTGCCTGGTGGCGCCAAAGAGGATCAGGACTTGCCCCGTGGAATCCACGCCGGAAGAAAACATTTTACAGAACGCGAGAATTAGAAACGGAAATGACGGTTCTGCGACTGAAAAGAGTTGCGGGCATTCCAAAAAATAATATGGCGCTGTATACTCCAATAGGGAAGTCCATACTACAGAGATAATAGCACGCAGTTTCTACACCTTAGATTAACATCTAAGTTGTTTGGGTTCAAAAGACTCTGAGAAATGGAACGTAAAAAGCAGGCGACCAAGTAATAAGAGATGGTTTTGACATTTGTGCCCAGAATATGACTAGTCAGAGGACAACGATTTACCGAGAATCACCTGCAGTTTACGAAGTGCGACTTACAAGGCTTTCCTCCAAATAATCGAACTTTCAAAATAAATATTTGTTGGCGTTGTAATTTTCATGAAGTTGAAAAATAAAATCCATATGATATGCACTCAGTACTGTCGATGCGACGTCATTTTCTGTATAAATATAATCAAAGATGACACATCATACGAGATTCTTCTTTCATTCGTATACAGATGACAGAGTGGAAGTTACGTATACATTCTAACGACTCTCATCTGTTTCCACAATCGTTAGCGGCGAGTGAGTAGTCCTTCTAGGATGTCTCTTTTGTTTCGCTGAAATAATCTTTACTGTTCTTCCGATCGCAGAGCACAGGCTCATGTCATCGTCTCCTATATTTCAGTAGTATACCTTGCCTTTGCGGCTCTCACACGCAACCTATCTTTATAAATGAGGTCTCTAAAGAAAGAGAATCTCATGGAGACGCGACGAATTGCACTTTGACTTTAAAAAATATGAAGGATTTGTTAAAAAAAGGATCTAAATATTCATGTCAAATGCAACCCACCAAACACATGCCAATATTTTCGAATCTATATTGTCAAATAACTCCTAAACAAAGCTTTCTAGGGCCTTAAAAACTAAAATTGAGGCCAAAGACACAGAAACGTTTTTAACACCATAATCTACAAGATGAAATATTATTGGATATTCAATTAAATTTTGGGTCCGCGCTTCCATACTACCAATGCCACCTAAATATTTGAGACCTTGTTGCTGGTAGTCATTTTTGTGACGGCACGCTTAGAAGGCTAGATTCCTTCATCTTACATTGACGCTTTCTGTATACACCGTGGTTTGTGCAGTCTGACAAGGTTTATTTGCATAATCATTAATTCAAGATTTGCTCTCCAGCAACAACTAGAACTACCGTTATAGTTGCTTCATGTCTATGAAGTTTGTTTATTATGCATGAAGTGAAACTATTCAGTTAAAGTTTTGCTGTAGTTCCAGAAGTACTGTGTACCTAATTGTTGGGAGAAGTGGGTGTATGGTGAAGAGTTAAAACTTTTGTTTTACCTGTACCAGTATTTTCGTTACCAGCGTGATTCGATTAAATGTTCAAGTCAGTGGGTTCAGACACGTATCTTTCTCAAAAGTAAAATGCTAATATTTTTGTGACTATCGCGAAAATCGAGAATCTAACTGTGAAAGAATATTGACAGTTATTACTTCAAATGTTGTCTTTAATTAAAAGACTAAAGAAGATTAAAATATTTTTATTACAAGATGTCAAAATGTTCCTTGCACAAACCAGTAGTACAGGTATGAAATATATTTATTCTTTTTTATTATCAGTAAACTGGAGGTATATGATTGATACATAGAAATATTGTAATGTTGAGAAATTGATACCCCTTTCCTGAATATAAAAACAATAATGTAAATCAATCCAATGTATAATATTGATGTAATTTATAATTTAAGAAAAGCAAATGACTTTCCTTAAGAAAGTTAAAAAGCTTTAATAAAAAAATTGCAAGGAAATACCTGGAAGATCTCAAAATCAACCGAAATATAACGATGTTTAATTGAAAACACGCCTTTGTATAATGATTCAGAAATACATTCGGGAACCAGTTTACGTGTTAACGATAATATTGCAACTAACTGAAGAGAAATTCTTGTACTTTTGCAATTGTTTCTGTAGAACGAAATTAACAAACGTAAATGTCCGTTACGCAACAGAAAGTGTTCTCTGATATTCTAAAAAATAATCTATTCCACAGAGTACGGTTCATATCACATCAAGAAGATATTTAGAAATTTTATTAAGAGTAAAATCACTCCATTGTGAAAATGAGAGTCCATTTTAGTACTTGCCCTACCTATCATTATTTTGCCATGTAACAGCTCGAACTCCAATTCGGTTTATTGTTTTCAATGAAGAATTAAGCGGCCATCGGGACAAGGGTGGATGGTGAAATGAGGCAAGTGAACTATTTGTGAAAATTAGAGGAAGCAGTGTGATGTCTGAACCGCAAGTGACTTAGATGAGGACCGAAGGGGGCGATGGGGATAACAACAACATAGATGTACCTGAGAATAAAAATGTAACAAAAAAGCAAGAAGGGTAGCACGGCTAGCAAGAAATGAGAATATAGGATAGTGGCAAAGAAGGTGAGAGAATAACGAGGAGACAGAAAAGAGCAGGTACGATGAGGTTGGATGACACGATCAGAACAGAGTGATCGAAAAAAGAAAACATGGGGACGCTAAGAAATAGACGACTAGGTCGACCTATGGGGAGAACTGAATCGAAGAAGCGACTAGATCACAGTAGGAACCCAGATGGCAAACTTGGAGGGCACATGGAGGAAAACAGGGACTCAGGGAAGAGCAGCGATGGTTGAGAAGAGATTTATTCGTTTCTATGATGCTATTATTAAGCATTGTAGCCCTACGTGGAGTGGAGATTGATTTGAATAAGCAATTGAGGATGAGAAGTAGGATTAATGAAAGAACACCGAGAAAATCTGCTGCAAATCCAATTTTTGAACTTCCAATTACATGTAGATGGATCGAGATTTGTATCCCGATTTCAGTGGTGGAATATAAGCAATCTGAAGGCTTTACAGATGGATCATCGGAGACGAACAGGAGTAACAAGAGGAGCTCGACGACTACGTGATTTTCATAAGAAGAAACTGCCAGCATTAGCAAAGAATCGGGAGTCTGGTGAGTGAATAAATAAATTTATACTGTTTCCAGTGCGTCAACTACTTTAGTCATAGGTCCAGTGAGTGTAGAACATTTTATAGCTGTGAGACGGCACCGATACACGTCGACTAACGCTGTCCACCTCCATGTGTCTCCCCCTCCGTGGCACTGCTTGAACGGGACAGCTCTAGACTCCCATCAGGCCTTCCGACGTGTGTAGTTGTGTACTGTTGTTTTAAGTGTAAATGTGAAAGCGTAAGAGTATAAGAAGAGAAAGGAAAGATCGCAAGTGGTCTGTGGTCCGTTTGTTAAAGATCTGCTTCGGCATTCGCTAGGTAATGGTCGTGGAAACCAAGTAAAACTACCGGTCACAGCAGCCGGCTGCTAGAATTCTTGTCCAGACAGTAGTTGAAATTCGATCCAGTTACGTAACGTCAAAAATCCGTCACCGTCGGAATTCGAACTCTAAGACCTCCCGGTCACGATGCTAAAGATGCAACATTGTCGCCACTGAGATATCACAGCCGATACGCAGACGGACAGGGAGCAACAAGTGCGTCTAGGTCAGCGATGCTAAAGATGCAACATTGTCGCCACTGAGATATCACAGCCGATACGCAGACGGACAGGAGCAACAAGTGCGTCTCGGTCAGCGATGCTAAAGATGCAACATTGTCGCCACTGAGATATCACAGCCGATACGCAGACGGACAGGAGCAACAAGTGCGTCTCGGTCAGCGATGCTAAAGATGCATCATTGTCGCCACTGAGATATCACAACCGATACGCAGACGGACAGGAGCAACAGTGCGTTCTCGGTCAGCGATGCTAAAGATAGGCAACATTGTCGCCACTGAGATATCACAGCCGATACGCAGACGGACAGGAGCAACAAGTGCGTCTCGGTCAGCGATGCTAAAGATGCAACATTGTCGCCACTGAGATATCACAGCCGATACGCAGACGGACAGGAGCAACAAGTGCGTCTCGGTCAGCGATGCTAAAGATGCAACATTGTCGCCACTGAGATATCACAGCCGATACGCAGACGGACAGGAGCAACAAGTGCAGTGGACGGACTGTGTGACTGTGCACGGAGACGCTCCCTGCATTAGAAAAGAATCGGGTGCGCGGTGCCAGCGGCCACGCCGAGCCGGGCGGGGCGGGCTGAGCGCCGGCGGCGGCGCAGCGGGGCGCACGGACGCGAGCAGGGCAGGCGGAACCGCGCGTGCGGAAGAGCGCGGCCGCTGAACAATGGGAGGGCGGGTGGGCGGGGCGCACGCTAGCCTTGGGCCGGCCGCGTCTTCGCGCGCCCGCGGATTCCCCAGAAGGCGTCGCCCCCTTTTGCCGCCCCGCACCGCCCCGTTGCATGCCGCTCCCCGCCGCCGCTCCGCGCCGCCGCCCACGCGTCTCGCGACACAGATACTCCCGCAGGAATTCCTGCGGTTTCTTCTGCCGGCCGCTTGCAGGATGTTGGCGCTTTGTGAAGGATATTATAAGAGGAGCGATGGAAAAAATGTTGCTCTACACGGAGGGATTTCCCTTCCTTACTGGATCTCGTAATTGTTTTCTGTGCAAAGTGTGTCTTAATGAGAAGTAATAGTTTTATGTCTGTAAGGTATGAAAAATTGATGTTTTATTTCCCCTTACTTAGCAACGTTTTTTGAATGTGATAAAAGAGAAAGTGAATGATTTCTTAAGAAATATATTAACTTTATTATTTGTTTAATTATAACAGTTTTCTAGCCTAAAGCAAAATATTTTTAACAATTTATTTATTTGACGTTTCGACTCCAGTTCGGGTCTTTTTAAAAAATAAAAACATCATCATCATAAGAGTTGTACTGTAATATTCAAAAACATTTAATTCGTAGTGTAGATTCTACTTACATCATGTGTTAATAAATAATGTGACAGGAGATGTGATGCAAATCTAAGAGCCGATGCTGGAGAAAATTATTGCAGTAAACATTGTGAGGAAGATTTGTGACGACGAAGCAACAATTCCACTCACGTGTCTGCTTCAGATTGAAATTACTAAATTTTAATTCATAAAATTATTTAAATGAATACCCGAAAATAATAATATAGCTCGAAATTAGAAAGAAATATATTAATGTAATCACATGGATGTCTTTGATGTAAACATTTAACGTTCTATGAAATTGTAGTGAGTGTGTGTGTATGTGTGTGTGTGTGTGTGTGTGTGTGTGAGAGAGAGAGAGAGAGAGAGAGAGAGAGAGAAGTGATGCTTTTTTTAAATCAGGGATACACTCTACAAATCACCAATAAACTGCAATAAACAGTTTAGAAAAAATCAAATTAAAAATTAAAAATACCACCCTAATAACTTCAAATAATACTATTATTTGAAATAATTAATGTGATTCGATTTTGTGATCAATCATTGATTGATCAGACACTTTGGACATTTTATAGTAACTTATATGGATTTGAAAATGCCTTCACTCTGTGGATGTAATATCGGTGGCTGTAATAGGGGGAACAATGTAGTCTAACAGGATCCGCCGATCCGGTGGCCGAGATCGCTAAGCCACTAGTGCCGTGGCGGTCTTGGACCGAAGAATCGTGGATTCGAATCCCGCCTCGGGCATGGTTTGTGTTTCGTGATTGTGTGTGTTGTACATGTGTATTATGCTTGTGTGTCCCTTGTGCTTGGCCTCAGGAAGGGCATCCGGCCGAAAGCGTTAATAAAATTAATACAAATGAAAATTAATAAAAATGAGCCCACATCGATTAGCAACGACTCCTTAGTAATGGGAAAAGGCAAAAGAAGAAGAAGAGTAGTCCAACAGAAACCGAGAACATGATATATGATTAATGCAGGTTCTCTGATTAATATATCTTTATTAACTCTCTTGTTATGGAATTGGAAAATTGGGAAATAGTGTAGTGCCGAATGAAAAACAATTTCAAAGTGAAGTTGCGTTTAGAAGTTGAAATACTCGTTAGTTCTCATTGCCATTCTGAGTTAAAAATAGATCTGAAATTCCAATTTCACGGAATCGCTCATTAATTCCACATTAACCGCCCCAAAAAGAACTTGACTCATCGACAAACATGTTTTGGATTCTCCTCCAATGATATTCCTCTCCACATCCATTTGCTCGTGCATCGGCTGGTGCATGGACCAACCTCGTCCATTAACACTCCCATCTTTGCGTTGAGTTCATCGTTTCAAAATTCCTTGCGGAAAGCCCTGCACCGCGCGGTGCGGCTTCCACTTGGCTCCGACAGCTTCGGGCGCTGCCACGTCAAAAACCCCTCGCGGAGGGGCGGACAAGAGATGGACAGACAGGACATGGGCAGACAAGGGTCCGGCTGGCAAGGGACAGAGGGACGAGGGAGCAGACAAGTGACGGGCAGACAACGGACAAGCTGACAAGGGACGGGCTGAAAGGGACGGGCTGAAAGGGACGGGCTGAAAGGGACGGGCTGAAAGGGACGGGCTGACAAGGGACGGGCTGAAAGGGACGGGCTGACAAGGGACGGGCTGACAAGAGACGGGCTGACAAGAGACGGGCTGACAAGAGACGGGCTGACAAGAGACGGGCTGACAAGAGACGGGCTGACAAGAGACGGGCTGACAAGAGACGGGCTGACAAGAGACGGGCTGACAAGAGACGGGCTGGCAAGAGACGGGCTGGCAAGAGACGGGCTGGCAAGAGACGGGCTGGCAAGTGACGGGCTGGCAAGTGACAGGCAGACAAGGAACAGGCAGACAAGGGACAGGCAGAAAGGGACGGGAAGGGTGTCCCCGAGAGCGATCTGGGAGCGTGGTGACGCACGTGGCGCCAGCGTGCCGCACGCCGACTCACCTGGAAACCGACACACACGCGCACCGGCGTCTCCTGCGCGCGGGTTTTGCCCGTGTCCGTCGACCTCCTCTCGTTACGTCACGCGTCGCTCGGCGCCGCGCCGTCAACAAGCAGGTGCCACTTGGTGGAGGAGGCGGGCGCTGTTGTGATTGTGGTGATGTAGAGGAGGCGGAGGTAGAGATGGAGGAGGAAAGGAAGTGTTGATGGCCGTGGTGACGGTGATTATGCTCGGTGGGAATGGGGAGGACGGCGCAGTGCTTACTCATATATCTCGGAAGTAAATGGTGGAGTGAGAATTGGAGAAATAGAGTGGAGAGCAGACAATAGGAAAGAGAAGCGAAGAGTGAAAAGGGGAGATTATGAGTGAGGGGACTTGAATACTCGGGCCATGAGGTCTGTCTCTGGATGGCGGGAGAGTTGACTTTGGACGGGAAGCAAATTGTAGTCGGGGGACAGCGGTGTGGATGGAGAAGTGTGGTCCACGGAATACATGGGTTCGAGAACGCTTTAGTAGGGAGCGGCGGGCTGTACCAGCGGCGGACAGGGTGGGGGACGGGAGTGGCAGTGGAGGGCGGCTGGCAGGTCGGGTGGTGGGTGGCGGGCTGGGTGGGGGTGGGCGGCGGGTGAGACGCGGTAGGGCGACATGCAGGGAGGGGAATGGGCGGTGGCAAGGGGCGGCGGGCGGCCGTGGCGAAGGGGCGGGGTGCGGGGGCGGGGTGCGGGGGCGGGGTGCGGGGGCGGGGTGCGGGGGGCGGGGTGCGGGGGCGGGGTGCGGGGGCGGGGTGCGGGGGCGGGGTGCGGGGGCGGGGTGCGGGGGCGGGGTGCGGGGGCGGGGTGCGGGGGCGGGGTGCAAGGGGCGGGGTGCAAGGGGCGGGGGGCGGCGGGCGTCGGGCGTCGGGCGGCGGGCGGCGGGCGGCGGGCGGCGGGCGGCGGGCGGCGGGCGGCGGGCGGCGGGCGGCGGGCGGCGGGCGGCGGGCGGCGGGCGGCGGGCGGCGGGCGGCGGGCGGCGGGCGGCGGGCGGCGGGCGGCGGGCGGCGGGTGGTGGGCGGGGAGCGGGCAGTGGCAAGAGACGGTGGCGTGTTGGGCGAAGGCGACGGTGGGGACGTCGTCAGCTAAGTGGCGGGGCTTTCAAGGAAGAGCAGGTGAGGTGCGGCGGAAATCCCGCACTCGCCAGACCCCGAGGTGAGCTCTTCTCCTGCGCTGGAGACGCGGCGGCGTAGGCGGTGACGTAACGCGTCTCCATAGACGCACACCTTATGAATGATATTTTTAACAAGCAGGTTCCTCGCTTCGGAGAACAAACCTTCCGCAAGCAGTGAAGCAGCTATTTAGATTAATGGTCTCTTTTAGGAAAGCCAAGTGCGTCGGCATCGTCGCTGGGGTTTTGAACGCGGATCTCCGTGATATTATTTTTATGTAGAATAAAGAGTGAATCAGCATGTCGATGAACAGTCGTTTCATTCAGAATAAGATTATGGACCAGATGATTCATGAAATACGTGACAAAAGGAAATCCCCCGTTTACTGTAGTCTACTCATTTACGTCCATGAACTTAGAAAAAACATCCAACGACCTGAATACTCAAGAAAGTAAAACTTCGATAACAATTTTACTTATTGACATGCAACAATTCTCAATTTCTTTATTACGCGGGGTTAAAATTGTATAAGTTATCAATGAATATTTACTTGTTGAGTGTATTTTTGGTATGTAATATTGAGAACATGCCCCGACAAGCAGGTGCATGTATAGATTTTCTTACGAATAAATTGTAACTTAATTTTGCGAAAATACTGATTTGAATGTGTGTGTATGTATATATATATATATATATATATATATATATATATATATATATATATATATATATATATATCATCGCTTCCACCTCTCACGCACCTGTCCGTGAGCAGCGCGAAGCGAATGATTGATTAGCTAGATTAATATCTTAAAAACTATTTGACAAGGGAGTGGGTACGTCTTTTATCATGTCTATTCTCTAAAAAAAGAAAGAATTATCTGAATTTCAAATAAAATTACAAAATTATATTCAATCTTGAAAGTACAAAAATAATACTTGAACTCGTGCAATTCCTAAATTTTTTCTATGCTTTTTGGAAATTTTGTACCTGGTATCGATACCTGACCTATACTTGAACTCAGTATACCACTTGGAATGTACAATTAAAACATCACACGCAACCACTGTTAGATACAAAAAAATACACTTTACATACATTTGACATAGAACAATAATGCTGAAAAAGAGAAAATACCTAACATCTTTATATTGTGAAAAAATATACCATTTACATAACTTGATTAACTTATAATTTTCACTTTTGGACCAATTTAAATAAGCTGGTGAATTTCCTTTATCTTAAACTGACCTCTCTCTCACAAGATTTCGCTAAAAATAATGTGTTTTTAAAATTTTTTAATTTACCATTTGAGTGTTAAATGTACAAAAACACTGTTCAAACTTGTAAAATTGTGATACAAATTGTATACAATACATTTTAATTTTATCTGCGTCCGATTTACGACAGCATGGATATTTAATGAAATCAAAAATTATATTCAATATTCAAGAACTTTTAAAATAAACGTGCTAGCAAAAGAATAAATTGTTCTTTAAATGAACGTCTGCGTTATAAATTAGGTCGTGGATTGAAAATTTCAGTGTATATAAAAGTTCTTGTAACTTACAGTACAGTATTCTCTGTCTGGCTTGGAAACATGGAGTTTCAACGGGAGCCCGCGTTCTTCAAGGTCACCAGCGCGACGGTCCCGCGACGTCTCTTCGCCCACCACGCAATCCAACGATGAAACATTTCCAGTTTTCCTTGCTGCGTCGAAGTGTTCTAATTTATTTTCTTGATATTTTCAATAGTATACAAAATTTGTAAAATTACGAATGAAAAAGTAGAAATAAAAGTAAAAGCTGGAAAGACAAAAACATTCTACTATCAGAGAAATGCTTTTTTCCGTTAGTGCCACGTGCACCAGATGATACTAATTTGCAGTAATATAAAAACTCGTATTACTCTGGATTTCGCACGATCTTGAAAAGTTTATATTCAATTATGTTGATGAATAATATTCATTTCAAATATCAATTTTTTTCTGAAGCAGTGAAGATTCATTACCTTTAGTAAGCTTTATAATGTTCGTGTTATACGTTCTTCTAAATCTGACCCTCCACACAGTTGATCACGATGTTACCTCAGCTGACCTTCGAGAAAATGGCAGATCAGCAGACAGTTACCTTCGAGAAAATGGCAGATCTCAAGGTTCGATCGAAGCAATTCGACTTCAGGCGAACTAAATTTTGATTGGTTGATTTCATTCCTTCTAGCAAGTGCGTTCAGAAATTTATAATACTCCTTGTGGCGTAATCTATTGCAACTCAAAGGAAGTATTAACAGCTGTGTGTTCCCTCTCGTGAAGATCGAATCAACTTCTACGGCATGTAACCAGACTCTAGCGGTTACAATATCCACACACACGCTTCGAAGTGCATGCTAATTCTACATACTTTCGTGGAATCAATAAATGTTTCTCATATTCATGGTACTCTTTAAATATATAATCTAAGTGCTTTATAGAGTAATCAATCAACACGAATCATCAATACAGGGTACTTATCATTATTTTATCCTACAGCCTTTACATGCTGTTTACTTAGGTGTACCGAATAAGTAAAATGGCTCATTACTGTATCCAATAGTAAAGGTTGCCAGGTAATCGTTGGATAAAGAAAAATAGGGAATAGAAAGTATTACTTTATTCCTATTAAGAAAAAACATTAATCTCAATATTCCATTAATTTCAACTTTTTTGTCACCCTTATTTTCCACTTTCTTCTTATTCTCTTTCTTCTTGTGTTCTTCTCTTTCTTTCTCCACGTACTCCATATAGTTGGAATTCTTAATTCTAATACTTTCGAGATTTTCTTCAATCATCTTCATTGCTCTTTGTCTGATTCCTACTTTGAATGATCGTTCAGCGCTAAAGCACTCGTGGTAAAGCGCTCTTGAATAAACAGTTAATTCACAGATAATGCACTAGTTTCTCCACTTATAAAGTAAATAACCATTATTCGTTGTAAAGGTTCTGCAAAAATGTCATACTGAACAGTTTTCGCTGACTTTAATGCTTTGTCGGAAATTGTCAATTGAGGTTCAATAAATAAATAAATTTAATATAACGTTAAAGTATCCAAATATGTAAATATATCCAAATATGTAGTAAAGACTGATCGTAAAATTTTAAAACCAACAGAATAGTCCACCATTTTATTCAACCTGTACTTTTAAAGTTCATTTGATTATTTCTGCAATCTTTTCAACGATAACTGTTCATTAATTGAACATATGATAATTTTGCTATGTTCGAAATTCATGGTAAATAACCAGCCTTATTTTAAATGGAAAATTGTGCATGCTTTTTTCAGTGAGTGATAATTTTTAGGTTGCCTGTCTTCATAATAATATTTCCTGACAATATTTTTTTAATTTAATTATTACATGTTAAATCATTCATTAGAAGTTCTCGAAGTCTATTAATTTGTGATGATCAGTGGTTTGTAAGAAATATATTTAACCGTTCTTCTGTCATTATGTTGTTCACCACAGCGGATCACACAGGAACCACAGCCTGCATAACAGCAAGTCAGCGGATTAACCAAAACTAGTTCTTGTATTATGAGAAGGCAAAAAGGAAAATTCGGTTATACAATTTCTTACCACTTATGCTTGTGTGATTTCATTTCGATACATTAATATTAGGTGTTGTATGTCGCTTAGCTTATCGAAGAATGAAATCAAGAGCAAGTTGTTTGTTGACCCTGAGACAACCGGATATAAGTTCACCATTAGATACGGTGTAACTGACTTTGTCGGGCTGAATCAATAGAGAACTGCACAGATTGCTTCATTTAAAGGCGTCATTGTTCCGGGTTATTTTGAGCGCTTGATTTGTGCGTATTACTTCGCAATACACACTGCTCTTGACCAACAATTGACGTTATGAGATTTGTGTATTCTTTACAGAAGTTTAAAAGACCTCTAAGTAATCTTGAAATATCGCCAGAGTTCCGGGTATTAATCACTACCCACTTTCCGGTGGATTGACGAATTCAGTCCTATTTCAGATCACTGGCAGGAAATATGACTACGAAAAAATAACGCAACCCATCTAAGTGTGCAAAATATGGACTTTCAGCTCCATGATTTACAATACAGTCAGTGTCAAAAGTATTCGTACACCCAGTCGTGTTTCAAGAAAGCGCCAGTAATTTGGTCGATAAACAAGAAAAACAAATTGTAGGAACTTAATGTTCTTCCCAAATCACTTTTATTGCACATACACACACAAAAATGACAGTAAAAAATATTTCACTTCCAGAAACAAGACCAAAATAAAAATAAAGCACTTTTCCCTCGTGACAAAAATATTCGTACACTGCACAGATCTACTATAATATCTACACTAAATAATAATAATAACTTGATCAAATGAATCCCTAATATTTCGTGGGGTTCCCTTTGGCATCAATTACTGCCTGAAGTCTTCTAGGCATGGACTCTACCAAATTAGCAGTAAAGGAAGGTGAAATTTTCTCCCATTCATCGTTCAAAACTGTCTTAAGTTCACTTACACTCGTGAAGTCTCTTTCTCTAACTTTTTTTTATCAAGATAACTCCACAAATGTTCTATTGGATTTTCATCCGGTGATTGTGGTGGCGTATGCAGTTGTGCGGGTGTGTTGTACAGAAGCCAAAGCCTCGAATTTAGAGCCGTGTGTTTGGGGTTGTCCTGCTGGAAAATATAATTACGTCCCAGTCCCTATTTAATCAACAGTTGCTTGCAAATTGTTTTTCAAAATGTTTATATAAACGAACTGGTCCATAACCCCTTCAATAATTTGCAGGTTGCCCACACCAGATGCACTCATGGAGCCCCACACCATCACTGATCCACCTCCGTGTTTAATCGTGGGCAGCAAGTTGCGCGGATTGAGTTCCTCGTTCTTCTTTCGCCAAACGCGTTGCTTTCCATCGCACCCAAAAAGATTAAACTTACTTTCGTCGGTGAATACTACCCTTTCCAGAAATCCTGGTCTTGATTCCGATGCAAAAGAGCGAAATTTAATCGTTTTTTTCTATTGGTTTCACTCACCCAGAACTTCTTACGCGCATGCCGACCATGGTAACCGTCTCTCCTCAAGGTGAGACGTACCGTAGCAGCCGAAATAGACACTCCTCTTCTTCCAAGGTCAGCAGCTATCTTTGGTGCACTTCTTCTAGGATTTTTTTAATTTCACGTACAATGAATCGTCGATCTTGATGAGACAGCACCAGAGGTCGTCCGCATCTCGACTTATTTAAATATGATTTTCTTACACAAAATCGATCTATTATCGACTGAATTGTCGACCTGGGTTTTCCAAGGGCATTTGCAATGTCTCTTAGAGATTTGCACTAGTTGTGCATATTAATATCTACTCGTCGCTCCTCTGCAGTCTTCTCCTTTCCTTTGCGACCCATCGCGCCGACGAACTAGCCTTGAACTGATTCCCAGTGACCGTTACAGACGAGTGAATAAGATTTTGTAATTCCCACGATACGAAAAAATCGTTACAAATTGTAATTTCCGTTCAGAAGCGCATAGATTTCACTCTCTATCTCATTAGAAATAAAAAAAAATATTCAGTGTACGAATACTTTTGTCGCGCAAACAAGTGTCAACCTTTGGTGAGGGATTTTTTTGCAAGAATTATACAGGTCTTTTGTTCTGCTTCTTTATCTAGGAATGAACAGAAACAAGATGTAAAATTATATTATTTTTCTCGCAGATTTTTGATGAAAATTTGGTACAATTCGCAACGTTTGTAAGCGGAAATGCGAGGTGTACGAATACTTTTGACACTGACTGTATGTAATTTGATTAAAAATTATAGAAAATCGTAGGGAGACTTGGATTAATTTAAGAATTCTACAATAAATTACGTAGAAAAAAATCACTGAAAACATTAAAGTTGAAATTGATCCACACATAAACTCGTACACATACATGACGTATGGCATGAGCATACAAATATTTTCATTCTTTGTAGTGAATTCACGCCTGAAAGAATTATAAAGCAACTTCAAGTTCATTATGAAATAAATGGACAACTATAAAATTTCATTTACAAACATTTTTAATTTAGAAAATAATTTACTATCGGGAAATATTGGTAAGGAGCGGGTTGTCGAAACGTAAAAAGAAAGTGAGAACTCTTTTATTCGCAAAGCGGACTTAGCAACGCAAAGCAAAGCGGCGAATTTCTAAGGCCACCGGGAAGCGTCGCTGGAGTATTTTGCAAGTCGCGCACAATAGTCTGTTTCTCCCCAAACAGCCGCCGCGCAGGGGAGGAGCGCGCGCGAGGCTGCAGCGAGGATTTGCATCGCGTCGCGCCCACCGGCGCCCGCTGTCTCTGCCCCGGGGCCGCGGAGAGCGCACACATGTGGTAACGGGTGTGTGCAAGTGTGTGTGTTTATGTACGTATGTGCGTGGGTGGGTGGTTGGGGAGCATTTGAGGTCAGTTACGAGCGGTTGGGTGATGGTGTATTTATGTATATGATGTGGTGGGTGTGTGTGGTGGTGGTAGGACGTCATTGGTGGTGTGTGGGTGATTGTAAGAGAGTTGTGGTATGTGGGTGATTGTGAGAGTGTAGTGGTGTGGGGGTGGCGATGTTTGAGTGGTGATGTGGTGGGTGGTGGTGTCTGAAGGATGGTGTGCAGGTGGTGGTAGTGTGATGTGTGAGTGTGGTGTGTGGGTGGAAGTTTATAAGAGGCGGTGGTGGAAGAGTTGACGGGGGGTGATGGTTGTAAATAATACGTGGTGGTGGTGAATGAGTGATGGTGTCAAGTGGTTGGTAGTGGCAGTGGTTGGCTCTGGAGGTGGTGAGAGTCGGTGAGCATTGGCGGGCAGCCCGAATCGCAGGGAAGAGGTAAGAGGCGGTGGTGGAGGAGTTGATGGGTGGTGATGGTTGTGAATAATACGTGGTGGTGGTGAATGAGTGATGGTGTCGGTGAGGAGGTGGTGAGGGGCGGTGGGCGGTGGCGGGCAGCGCGAATCGCCGGCGGTGGGCGTCGCGCAGCGTGGATGGGCGCGTCGCGTCGCGGCGGCGGTGCCGGGCGCGCCCTGGGCGGCGGGTGCGCGAGCAAACACTCGCCCGCTGCCGGGCATCGCCGCCCTGCGCCGCCGCCCAACCTCTCCAGCGAAAGTCCGCCCGGCCACCTGCCCCGGCGCGGGGGATGCCACTCTTCTAGCCCGACTATTGGGAAGGGAGTCTTTTTATTTCAATAACTCCAAACTAAAAGTAAATGAACCAATCCAGAATACCATATATGATTGATTTCGTATTTCGTTTTGAATTTCGATTGATTGATTGATTAGTGTTTCCGGGAGTGTCAACTGCTAGAGTCATTAATCCCGTAAGTGTGGGCATGTCTTATCGCGTGAAGTGGCGGTTATTTCCCCCTTATGTTTGGCAAGATCCACTGCCAACCTACACGTGAGCTTACGGCATTTTCCCCTTCCAGGTAACCTCCCCCAGTGGGGCACCACCCCAGCCGGAGCAAGCTCTAAGGGCCCCATCCGGGAACTGGTCACCATATATTTCGACTGATCGATGTTTGAGAAATTGAATATTGTGCCTGAGAAATATCAAGAGGAGCTGACATAATTCAAGTTTTTTAGATAAGTGTTATTGAGGGATTAAGGAAATAAGATAGAGATAAGTGAGGGAGAAGAACAAAAAGGAATATTCTATTTCCCTTGGGTTGCTTCTCAAACAATTCATATAGCCAGTGTCACATAGCATGTGGTACGTAATTTTATTCATTTACGCTAACTACTGTGAACTTTCCAGCCCCGAAATACTAATGCAGTCAATAATATTGTATTTAATACAGTTCAAAAATGGGTTGTAATTACGGAAGAATGTATTTTTAACTAGTGGTGCTTGAGAATAACACAGACTTTCCAATATTTGTTTTCTATTTCTATTGGTCTCAGCTAGCTTCGAATTTGCCACGTACTCTTTGCAGGTGACATCTTTCGCCGTCCAAAGTACATTTTATTGACATTTTCTTAACTTTTGGGTTTCCTAAATGTAAAACAGAAATATTATATTAAGAATATTAAAGAATAGTAAACTCTTGTCTTACATGGCAATTTTCTTTGAAAATCTGGAGCCGTCTCTAAGTATATGGCATTTAAGAGCTACTGTAAATGCAAAATTTGAAGATCTTTTTCACAGAAAATTTTTGAGTTTTCGAAAACTTCATTTGAAGTCATTTGAGGCACTTCCACTCACAAACTGACTAAACTCGCTAAAGTGTTTAGAAAAATACCGGAAATGTGTATATTAAAGTCAAAGATCATTAAAAAAAATTACATTTATGTAATTTTTGAAAAAAGACACACAAACTGAAAATGAACTTTTCGTCATATTAAAGAATGCAATTAGCAGTATGCCTTCGAAAAGTTTGAAAAAAACAATTTGGAGCCTTTTTAAAAAAATGTAAGAGGGTTTCTGAAAGTGCGGAATTTGGTTGTTTCCGTTGCGTTTTCGAGAAACTTTATAGGATATTACTTAAAGTACATGTATTTTACATCAAGTAATGTGAACAAATCGCCGCTACTGTAAATATTAACGACGTGAGAGAAGGCAAAAATTACATTATTATAATTTTTGAAAAAAAACAGGATAGAGCAATGTGGCGCTTATGTCGTCTCATAGAATACATTTAGCACTATCCCTAACAAAAAGTTAAACAAATTTGGAGCCGTTTTTGAGAAAATTTTGGTTTTGTAATTTTTTAAATTTGCAAATATTGCTCGCAATATTGCACGAAAACTACTATACAATAGAAAAATGTGCAGGAACTTAATGAAGGAACTCACTTTCGAGAACAAATTTTATTTCAAGGAAAAATCTCTATCTTCAATTTTCTAGTTGCAGGAAGACGCCGAAAAAATTCAAATATTTGCAATTTTTGAAAATTCAGAGTTGACTGTGAAAATCGCACCTATCGCACCGTGAAAATAGCAACTTCATAAGTGTATTTGACTCTATTCCTACAAGTAATTTAAAGAAAAAAAATTGGAGCTGTTTTCCAAAATATTGGAAAATGTCTAAGGGGCTTGATATAAAGCATCCTCAAATTTTGAATAAAGTTTTTCAAAATCGCGGTGCCTCGAGTGGAACCAGACCGATCGGAGAATATTCATTTTGGAAGAAATCGTACGTATGATTAAGGTGCTGGTGTTGTTCAAAAAATACCTGCACACGGGGTGTAGCCAGAATCCCTGTTTTGTAGCTCCTTGATACGTAAAAACCAAGTGAAAGCAAAACGTCTGTCCGTCCATCCGTCCATCGATCCGTCTGTCCGGTGTATCTAGCACCTAAACTATGCGTAAGATTTTTTCCAAATTGAAGAAACCCCTGTCTATCTGGCCTGAGCCAAAGCTCTGAGATTTTGAATAACATTCATCAATTTTTGGGATACTTTACATGAAGTCCTCCGGACATTTTCAAAATTTTCTCAAAAACGGCTCCAAATTTTTTCATTAAATTTCTTGTAAGAATAGAGTAAAATACACTTATAAAGTTGGCATAGGTCCGGTTTTCGCAGTTAACTCTGAATTCTTGAAAATTGCTAAAGTTTTCATTTTTTCGGCGTCTTCCTACAACTACAAATACAACTACAACTAGAAATTTTTCCACCAAATAAAAATTGTTTTGCGAAGTGAGCTCTTTAATTATGGTAAAGTTCATTCTTTTTAAATTTTAGTCGTTTTTGCGCAATATTGCATGCAATATGTGCACTTTTAAAAAATTACAAAAACTAAATTTTCTCAAAAACGGCTCCAAATTTTTTCTTTAAACTTTTGGTAGGGATAGTGCTAAATGTACCCTATGACATGAATGGCAAGTTGCTGTATTCTTTTGTTTCTTCTAAAAATTGCAATAATGTAATTTTTTGAATGCATATTTATCCCCAGGTTTCTTCCCTGAAGTGGCTCCTGGGACCTTTGCTACACGTTTTGAATAAATCTCTGCGATTCGCCGATTCACCTTTCGTACACTTTTTAAAAGGTTCAACCTTATTGGGGCATGGAAATGGGGCGTCCCCCACTATCACCTTTGGTCCCCCCACCATGTCAAATAAGACGTGGTTATACATTGAGTGCCGTCTCTTCTGTGTACGCTCTGGGAGTAACCAAACTATTAACTCACAGATTAGTTGCGAAATGCTCCCTCTTCAGTGTCGAGCTGCGTGTTTGGGTGATTATTTATAGGCCAGTCAACTGCTTAGTGATGTACGCATGTGTGATGTGTGGAGAATTTTGTGCGTAAACTATGTTTTATTGTGTTCTGTGGATTTGGCTGCAATAGCGCTTGTTTACGAAGTGTTGTAAGTAAAGATATGAAATCTGGTTCAAGAATTGGATGTTTTTCAATTTATCTTCATTCTTATTAAACCTATCAAATTATCAATATTCTTCAATATATCAAGATGGACGTATTTTTCCTTTTATTCTGGAAGAAGCATGAGGTCATATTTATATATTTATTGCTCAGTATTTTGGTGAATATCCAAGCCATGGGTATTTGTGATATGTGCGTATGTAGTCATAAATTCGTGGGCTGTGCTTTAGTGGTACACGAACTACCATTTGACACATTGTCAAAAAAATGTACCTATCTCCGCATACGTAATTCTAACGTGAAAGGAATATCAGAAGGCAAATTAATATCTCCATTTTTGATAAATGTAAGCAGTAGATACTGTGATATTGAAGTAAATGAAATCTCATTTCAATTTTAGATTAACTTGGAAATATTAGCAATAAGTAACTCAGGCAAATTTTATATTTCACCACAATCGTTTACTAAAAATTTTAAACTTAAACGCATTGATATGTCCAACAACAAAATAAGTGATATTCCGAATTCTCTGTTTTGGGATCTTCCTCACCTCGAACAGCTGTACCTAAGTGAAAATCATATCCATCATATTTTTAATGGAACATTCAGTTTAACATTTAGGAATCTTCATCTGATTGATCTTTCTTCCAATCTGATCAATAAAATTGATGACACCGCGTTCAACATTAGTGTTAATTTTACGAGTGTGATATACAGAAGTGTGAGGTTAAATCTCTCTCGCAATGCGTTGACACTGATTGAAAACGGAACATTCCGTTTGTGCTCTCAGGTCACAGTGCTGGATCTGTCACAGAACGGAATTAAGCGACTGCAAATCGGCGCTTTTCAAGGGCTTTCGTCACTCGAGGAGCTGCTCTTGGGGTACAACAAAATATATAGAGTCTCCCCAGGGCTGTTCAAGCCTCTGGAGTCACTGAAACGATTGGACCTGAGTGGAAGCGGCATTTTTCATATCCAAGATGGCGCCTTTGCAAGCAGTTATCAACTCGTTGACCTTCTTCTCCGAAGCAACTTCTTAATGCAACTAACCTGCGCTTCTTTCTTCAACTTGAGCTCTTTGCAATCGCTTGACCTATCTGGAAATCCTCTAGTGGCGTTACGATTTGCAGATTTCTCTCATCTCAAGAACTTGAAAAAACTTACTTTGGACCTTAATTACACCTGAGAATGTGACTGTAGGGTGTTTAAGCAAATGAAGGAGAGACGCGTTAAACTAACTACCCCTGCTATTTCCTTGAGTGATAACTGCAGCATCTACATATCTGCAAGTCGGGAATGGGAGTGTTCAGTGCCGTTGACAACTGAGGTGTGCCACTGGATCCCAGATAAAAAAGAAGTGGAGGTGGAGGAATGGGACGCGGGAGGTATAGGAGGAAGTGATGGAGGGGATGGTGAAGGACATTCACAGGAAGGCGTGGAATGTGAAGATCAGAGAGATACAGGGGAAGGAGAGGATTGCAGAGAAGGAACACAAACAGTGTTGTTGGATGGAGAGGACGATGTAAGAGGAAGTGGAGAAGGTGCTGTGGGAGGGAATATGAAGAGGGGTGGTTACGGGGGGCTGGGAGCAGCGGAGTGGGCGGGAGCGGGGTCCGCGGGGGTGGCGCTGTTTGTGTGTATGGGGGTGGCGGGGGCGTGGTGGGCGTATAGACGTGGCCGCAGGGAGGCGGAGAATGTATACGCGCGAGTAAACTACTCGCGGGTGACGCTCAATTGGCTGCCGCCCACGCCACCGCCACCGCCGCCACCGCGCCCCGCCTGCCGCCATCATCGCCTCCTTCGACACCAGACGGCGCCGCAGGACGAGGAAGACGACGATGACGCTTACCAGACACCCCGCATCTGGCCCAACACAACGCACGGTACGCCTTCTTATGTTTCCACTTAGCCTACTTGAAAAAATAGGGATTTTTAACAATTCAAGAAAAAAATCATTACTTGCCTAGCGTGTCAGTTTACCCCACGGGTACTTCTCTGGTGAGCGTGCTCGCTTTTCATGACACGACCACGAGTTCGGTTCCCAGTCGGGGGATATTATAATATGCGCTTTCCTTGCAATGTCTTAGTATGTTTTGCTGTGTGACGATGAAAGAGCTAACTTCTGAGGTTGAGAAGTCCAGAAAACGGCGTAGGGATGTGTAAGTACCCCTTTACCCATTGCCGCAAAACCGAGACGCCTCTGAGGGCCTTAGCCCCGTCAAAGGCTGTTGTGCCAAAATAGATAGTATGTCAGTTCCCACAAAGATTCGAAGTCAGTTGTGTCTTCATCATCAGGCAACATTTAAATCTGTGAATTAATGAAAGCTAGAAACAAGTATAATCGAGTTTTGACAATTACATGCACTGCGTAAACCCTTCAGTTCCCAAGACCAAGAAAGAAAATATTTTGCAATTTTACTCAATAATATTTCAGTTCCTGCTCATGTAACACATTTCTTTCGATTTTACAAAAAATATTATACATTTTTAGAAAAATAGTTAGCACCTAGAGATGCCGTAGGGCACTGTTCAATGAAAAGATGCCACTAGATGGAAACTTTATTTTTCGTTTCGTTGTGAAAACATAACATTAATATTTTTATTTGTACATTAATATTTACTTATTTACAGCATATTTAAAACTTTTAATCGAATTGATAAACAAAATGAATGTACAATATTCATTACCCCTACAAAATTCTTAGTACGTCTTTTTGAGACTTAGTACTGTTGATTTTTTGGAAACCAACCATTGTGACAGGTAGCATCAAGGCCGAAGGGAGAGTGGATACCACCAGTTACGAACTCTCAGCTAGTACTAGTAACAAATCAACGCATGTAAATATTATATTTCCGTATTTTATTTGGATAATGTTAACTTTTCATTAACAATATTAACTGTTTGTTTACTCTCATAAGCAATTTCTTTTTTGTCTACTTTAGATAATAGATGAATGCCAAGACAGTTTGATAATACTAATATTTCGCCATATATTCATCCACAGTTTCAAAATCTTTGTTGTCGATAATTGTGTGTTTGTATTGCACATGTTCAAGAAATAATTTGTGTTAAAAAATAAAAAAAAGTTTCTTAGCATACCGTTTCAGGGGAATGTTTCTTAGTTTTGGCCTCTACTTCAATCGCCGACTTCAACATCCTTTCAGGAAGACGATTCATCTTTTGTGCCTTATTCATCACGTTCTTCGTCTCTATGAAGTCCATCCTATGGTGAAAATAACGTTATTTCTACATCATCAAATCACAATATTCTGCTTCTCGATACGCCACTATTTCGTGAAGAGCGAGACTTAAAGTTGACAATTCACGAATCTAACCTGATAATGTTTCCCTCAGTGCACAAAGGCACTTACGGGTGTCTCATCCAATGATGTATATAAAAACCACTAGATGGCTGACTCCGTGCTTTCCCAATAGGCGGAGTTGAGGCCGTACAGGGAGCCATGTTGCACGGCAAAAGCTTCGAACGTCAATTGCAGCCCATGACAGTTCGGTAGAGTTTTACGAGTGTAACACGTATACATTGTATTTATTAACATGGTTCTGTTCCATCATAAGAAAGTAAATCTGTAGGCAACAACAAATTGTCGAAATATATTTTATAATTTACATAAAACTACGAACAGCATTGACAAGGTGTTACCGGAGACTTGCAAAAATGAGGACTTGTTTTTTATGATGACTTACAGGTACAAACTTCTTATACCACTTTAGAAGAGATCAGTTTATATGATAATACTGCACGTGACAGTAAATTATTATTACTACGGCAACTTTATTATTAAGGATTCTTTCTCTGTTTCAAATTCCATTTTCAAATATAAGAATAAGACGTACTTATTGTTCATGAGATTAGAAAAACTGCGTTTCACTCCAAATATCCCTTTTTTCTCTCTAAATGGATGTTTGTAAATAACTGCTAGATTTGGGAGGTGGCAGAGAGATTTAAAATGAAAACAGGTAGAAAAATATAGTACATATGTACTTTTTATGGGCAGACATTTTTATTTGCATATGAATACAAACCTTTTTGCAGGAACAAACATTCAAATGATGTCTTTCACCATTGAAAGAAAATATTCAAATCATAAAAAAAATGTTTCTTTTAATTTTACGTAACAGGAAATAGAACAAAACATGCATTTAGAGAATAAACGAATAGATTAAAATACATGTTCAAAACATGAACACTTAAGACTAAGATTCCACTACACGATATTGTTTTGAAACTCACCTTATAGTGGTAAAACATAGATAAAACAAAGGCTAAACATAATTCATTTCCTGGGCCAATTTTGAAAATAACAATTACATTAAGTACAGATCAAAATGAAAACATTTAAAAAATCAAAACAAAAATGTTTCACGAATCACTCAAGAGAAAACTCACTACAACACACCGCTTTCGGCAATACGAAAAAGATTTTTGCCGTGCAAAATGGCGCCTTGGGTGGCCTCACCGCCAAGGTGACAGTCATCCATCTAGGAGTATATGTATACATCATTGGTCTCATCATATTCATTTCGTGACGTCACCGACGCTTTCAACTATCTTCGGTTATTTGACTTTTCTTTTTTTCTTCGGTTCAGAGTCCTCTTTTTTCAGTTTACATGTTTTGTCAGCGTTGCGAACTAACCACTTATATTTTACCACTTACAGTTCTGGTTTTCTTCTAATTCAGTTATTATTCTTCAAATTCAATGTTTCAAGGCAATTTACAAATTGGCTTCAAAAAATACCCATGAAATACTTCGAATCTTACAAATTCATAATACGCGCGATTTTCATTTCATATTGCTCGTTTGTCAACAATCAGGGTGGAAATCAATGGGAGAAAATTATGGTGCCGTAGACTGAAAATAACTATGGGTTATAGTGCTGGCCAGCCAACGTAACTACTTTTGAAAAATGTCACTTATTTCCGTATTATACGAATCTACACCGTCCTTTCACTTCCGTAGATTCCGCCAATATTCAAGACAATAACGTTGGATTTTGCTGTGCTAGTTTGGTATTGTTGCAAGCGATTCGCATTTTGCGGTTTGGTATTTTTCATAAATCTGCATTAAGTGATTTCGCCAATGCCACCTAGACACTAGTATAAGGCCTATCGACTGACGCAGTGACGTCACATGGGTAGTCATCACGGCAAATGAATCTTTTGCTGACTCCTCACAGTCAATCAACGTTTACTCCCCTTCATCGCTGCCTTAACAATGATATTTTACAGAAATGAATTTTCACATCATTTCATTCAATGAACTGTTAATTTTAACTAAAAACAGATGAACGATTTAGAGTATTGTCATATTTAGAACTATTGTGCTTTTCAAAGTGGCACATATTATTGAGGCAACTAAATGATCCTGCAAATATAACACCATTTTCCATATTAGAAAAATTAATTTCCTGGTTATCTTGATTTAACAAGTTCTTTCTTAAGCACTTCAAAAGGCACACAATATCAAAAGGAAAAAGTTTCTGTAGAATCCGCATAGGCGTTTACATCCTATTTCTAGTTTTGGAGAATCGGAAAACAATGACGCGGCTTTTCGGTTCCCAGGATTGTTTGTCGGTAATCAATGCAATCACTTCAAAACCAATCTTTTCAATCCTTACAATTATGGGGTGATTTTGATATAATAGTTTAGCAACTCACCTGCCAATTTTCTGACCGGAACTGCATGAATTACATCATTATATAATGAAATCATATTAGTTACCATGAACACACAAGCTGTTGATGAATTTTCTTCATTAATGTCAGGTCTGATTATTCTTCCTCCTTTATGTCAACATTTGACTTCAAGAATACTTCATCCATTAAGAGTACCACAATCTTGTCCTTTTCATTCAACAAACTAAATTTTTTTTCCTTTGTACTCACATATCGCATACTCTGGATGTTTCTCCATTTTTGATCTGTTAAATTTTGTCGAAAGCAATTTCAGTGTAAGAGCGCCCGGCAACTTCACGTAACTCGAACTTTGTAAACGTTTTTACAATTGGGTAAGACCAGGGTTTAGGGTGGCGCGATTCCTTTGGTTCACTGATCCGGTTCACTACGGAGGAATCGACTCAGTGAACCGAATTCTTGTTTACTATTCGCGTTGAACATGGTAACGTAATAAATGTCTTTGAAAACACATTCTATTTAAGAAGCGCGTGCTACTTGAACATTCTTTACTACTTAAGCCACTCATTTTGTGTTACTTATGCCACTCGTCTATTTAGTTAAGCAAATGCTACTTATTACATTGCTCTATAAGCCACAGAATATAAATGGGAAAAGTATAACTCACGTATTTGTTGGAACTTTTACACATTTATTTTAAGTTATGAAACAAATATAAAAACAACAACAATAATAATATAAACGTAGAATTTTAAGAACCTGAAACAAAAAAAAGTATTTTTAAAAATAATACAATATAAAATAAAACCCATATCAAATAATATTAATAACTCACTATTAAATAGAATGATAGATAAATAACGAAGGAAATTGAATAAAAGCGAAAAAAAATTTGTTGAAACAGCGTAATTTCTATAACAGAAAAACATACTTTTAAAAAGAATACAAACTAAAATTTATAAAAACCAATAGGAAGTAAATACTAATAACTCACTTTTGAATGCAATTGAACGATGAAAAAAAATTAATATAAACAGGAACTCATAAATTTAAACAAAAAAAATTAACGTTGAAAAAGATTTTTTAACATCACAATTGCTGTAAAAATAAATTCACATTTAAAATAAATTCTATTTCACAAACTCATACTACTTAAACTTTTGTTATTGGGGGGCCCCCAAACCCCCCATTTTAATACGAATAAACCAACTCGTTTGTTTTTTAAACCAATTCTACTTAATATGTTAAAGAAAACGGAATTTTAAAAGAAAAAATCCACTCACACAGTCGTTGAAATTATACAATTTTAATAGTATTACCACTACCATAGTAATACTGAAAATTAGTGTAGTATCTCGGCACGAATTACATCCTCATAACACGAAAAAACGTCAAGCTTATTTCTGGAAAAAATACCTCCTTTTTATTAACTGAAGCTTAAAAAATTAATAATAAAAAATAACTTGTTAAGCTAATAAAATAAATACAAATATTTAAAATCAATTCTATTTCACAAACACATACTACTTACACGTTTTTTATTGGGAGACTTGCACCTCTCAAATCCTCCATTTTAATACTAAAACAAACTCGTCTACTTTTTAAAGCAAATACTACATAATATGTTAATCATAAATAAATCCTACATTTACATCTTCCATCAGGGTAGACACACAAAATCTATTAAAAGATGTCTTGAAATACGAAAATACGAAATACCACTTTTCTAATCGCACTAATCGCATTAAATAGTGCCAGTAAATAAATTTGTTGTTATGGGAACAACTGAAAGTGACATTACTAGAAGGCTTTTTAAAATCTAAAAACATGTCTGTACTAATATTTGAGTTCAAACAGCAATGAAATCAGCTTAGAAACAAGTTTAATTCAACAAAAACAAGTGTAGTGAAGTGTAATTTTCAATGTGAAGTGAAGTTGTTTTAAAAGTGTCGTGATGAAGAAGAAATTTTTCGTAAAATATGAAATTGGTCATTTCTTGTATATTTATGCTTTGACCCATCAAAGCTAATCAACCCGAAGATAATTCACTTTAATTTATCGCCACCTCTGAAGTGAACCGTAAGTGAACCGTGGCGGACGATTCACGAGAGTAAGGGATTCACAAAAGGAACCAAAGGAACCGCGCCACCCTAAACCCTGGTTCAACCTTTTACAATGTGTTACAAGTACTTTGTATTAAAGTTGCTCTGCCGCAAATGTTTTCTGTTCGCACTAATTTAAAGCATAGATATTATTACACCATAAAATGGATTAAAAACACTGTTGTCATGTAATTATTTACAATACAATCACAGTTCACACTTTTGCCACGATGTAATGTTATGACTACATGTAGTGACGTCAGAAGCAAGATGGCCGCCTGCCAATAGGCCTGATGTTTTAGGTGGCATTGGATTTCGCTTACTTTATTACTTTAGTACTACGCGTTTATTATTTTTATTTATTATTTTCCAATTCTTTTCATCACGAATCACAGTGAAGTTAGTTGTGATAGTGTTAGTAGTAAAGGTTAATTTTCTTTTTTAGTAAGTTTTGTATAAAATTTATTTTATTTTATTTATTGTTAATTTTTCTGAATCCAATTTATTAATAATTGAAAATTAATGGATAGGCCAACCACATCTGGGCGTATTCTAAGTATTTTGTCTTTAAGGTTAAAACGAATTCAGAGTTATTATGAAAAGGGAATTGTAAATTTATTTTGTGGATTGTGAAAGCAATCAGTGGAAGAAGGAGTCCATGTCACTCATACTTGTTTGACAAATCTAATGGCCAAATTATTACAGGTAAGATTATTGTTTTTTTTATTTCTAAATCTTATCTTCTAAAACTGACAGGTGTAATTTTCAAAATGATAGTTATTGGTATAGTTATTATCTATAACTACTTATTACCATTTGTTATGCGTTAATAGCCATAAATCCAATTTTCTTTTTCTAACTTTCTATGTGTTTACAGGTGGGTGTGAAGTCTGTTGAAACTATAATTATTATTTTAAAAAAACATGAAACTGATGTATTAAATAATTAATTATTTTGTCAAGATTTTATTTTTGACTGCTATATACATACTGAAAACCAAAAATTTAATAAAAAAACATGATTTAGATTGAAATTTTATTGAAATGTTCTGTTCATTATGAAAACATTCTTCATTTCTCATTGTTCGAGGAGCACTTATCCTGTTCTTAAGGTGTCTAATTTGAATGTAAACAGCAATTATTATAATCTAATATTAAAAAATTTCTAACTTTTAAGATTATACTAAAACAAATTTAAATATATTATAGCAATGTACGAGGTACAAATGAACTCACCTTAATAAATTCTGTAATTTTTTTTTAAATCTATTTTTATTATATGTAAAATTACTTGATCTTGCAAGAAAGCGAGTTTAACAATAACTGCCAGCGTCAGAGACCATACTAATCAGGAGAAGGGAGAAGAGAACAAATTGGTATTGGAAGAATGTTAAGAGATGTTTGATAATTGAATTCTTAATATGAATAAGAAAGTAAAATTTTTCTAAGATGGAAATTTGTATACCTTGTCTCAAAATGTCTATTTTTTATCTTTCATTTTGTGAAGCACAGTGTCACAAATACTGAAAATATTACTACATTCAACTTTCATATTCATTGTGTCATTTATCTTTATATGTAAATTTTCTGAACTCATTCTGCGATAAATCTATAGAAAACCAAAAATAAGGTTTTCAAACTGTATATGACTGTATAAAATAAAATCTAGACAAAAAATATAAGAAAATCTTAATTACAGTCCAAAGATAATGAAATATATTAATCTTGTACTGCTTGGAGGCATGTTGGGAATAATTTGACATGCCAATGAAAACTGGAGTATATGATCATCCTCTTATGAATTATTTAGCAAGTTACTGAAATGGTTTACTGTGAAATTACTGCATGATCAGAGAGTCGTTTATAGTATTGTAGTGCAAAATCATTGTGCACCTTTATATATTTACTGTGCCATTTATATTTACAGCGTATATTCCATTTTCAATAAATAACTTTTAAAAAATCAAAAAGTTATATTTACTACTATAAGTATCTCTATGGAATGTATCACACATCATATTAATGGAGAAGAAATAGGTATAAAGAGAAAGTCTGTCACTGGTAAGAACAGGCAAGTTACTGAAGACTACTTATTTTAATTATGATTTTCGTATTTTTTTAAACAATTAGGCGCTTCTTAATTTTGAAAAGAAATGTATAATTAAACAGCTAAACAAAATTGTTGCATCTGCATTCATATCACTGGACTGATAGAAACAATTATTCATTAGGTAACCTAAAAATTTATCATGTATATAAAAATAATTTTAAATAATTGTTGTATTTATTTTTCAATATAAATCATTAACAGATGACACCATGTAATATTGATAATACTATCATCTCAAAAGTATTATTAACGGAGAAGTCAGACTACAGATAACTTTTAATTTTGTGTTTTTCATCTGTTCTTGATAGCAGTCTTCCGCACTTCTCACACATCATCTCCCAGTTGTTAATAATGATATCTTAGTATATTACGATAACTTACGTATTAGCTTATTTCTTCACAGTGTTAATATTCGTTTATAGATGAAAATCTTGTTTAATTCCAACGAAAAACCAGACATACATTATTGTATTGTGAAGTCTGAAATCGCGCGAGGAGTGAATGTAAACAAACAAGAGAAAAGCGAGAGAGTTGATCGAAATGATAGTTTTAAAAGTTGGCTACACCGATACGAAATCCTTTTGATTGGAATATAGCGATTTGAATGGCAGACAAAATTCCTTTTCGATAATGCATCGCAATAAGCCTTTAACTGGCATATTGAGATGCAATGCCAGGCCTAATACGAACGTATACGGCCTGGACTACACTGGGGTTCAAACAACGCCATCTACATTGATCTAGTATTTTTGGTGGTACTGGTTTAATTCTCCATTTATACGTTAAGATCGCAGCGCTAAAACATGCAAAAGCACTTTTTCGGAAATTTCTTAGAATCTTATGGCCGAATCTGAAAGCAAATTATCAGTTCCCCCACAGGAGACCGAGACGCGTTGAATGATACCTCGTATGTCTCGATTGGTGTGCGGGAAATGGTCTAACCGTGAATAACATTAATATAAATATTACTTTCTTCTTTACTATTTTTGTCTGTACAATTAGCATTTAAAACTTTTTCTACAAATAATTTAAAAAAATGTATATTTATAATTTAGTTATTAGATATCTTCTTTCCAATAATTCTGTCGCAATATTCGACCAGGCCGCGAACGCAGATTTAACTAGTGGTACTACAAAATGGCACAGACTTTCTCATTTTAGATTTCAATTTCCTTGGGGCTTGGCTAGCTAAACATACTTGGCACATACTCATGCCAGCTGCCATCTATCGCCGCCCAAAGTACATTTTTTTGACATTTTATTAATTCTTCGGTTTCCCAATGGTAAAATGGAAATATAACTTATAGAATTTTAAGGACCAGTAAAACCTCTTCCTAAATGGCAATTTTCTTTCAAACATTTGGTGCCGTTTTTACGAAAATGGCGTTTAAGGGCTACTAAAAATGCAAAATTTGAAGCTCTTTTTCACATAAAAGTTTTGAATTTTCATTCAGAAGTCATTTGAAGCACTTACACTCACAAATACAATAGTTTTACAAATTGCTGGTAATGTACATATTAAAGGTGAGAGAGATCTATAAAAAATTACATTTGTGTAATTTTTGCAAAAACGCAAAATATCTAAAAATTAACATTACGTAATATTAAACATTGCAATTTGCACTATCCGTTCGAAAAGTATGAAGAAAAAAATTTGAAGCCATTTAGAAAATGGCGTTTGAGCGTTTCTGAAAATGCGGAATTTTGAGATAGTTTCCATAGAAAATGGTTGAGTTTTCGAGAAACTTTATATGACATTATTTCAAGCACATGTACTCATAAATGTAATAATGGGAACAAATCGCCGCTAATGTAAATATTAACGACGTGAGAGACAAGTCAAAAAATTACATTTTTGCAATTTTTGAAAAAGAAACAAAGAATAAAGGAATTTGGTGTTTATGTTATCTCATAGAGTACATTAGGCTTTATCATTGCCAAAAGCTTGAAGAAAAAATTTGGAACCGTTTTTGAGAAAATATTGTTTCTTATTCTTTTTAAATTGCACATATTGCACGCAATATTGCGCGAATATTGACCTTAAAGAAAGAACTCATTGTGACAAACAAATTGTATTTGAAGGAAAAATCTCTCCCTGCAATTTTGTAGTTGGAGGATGACGCCGAATAAAATTCAAACATGTGCAATTTTGGAAAATTAAGAATTAACCGTGACAATCGGACCTATGCCACCTTAATAAGTGTATTTTACTCTATTCTTACGAGAAATGTAAAGAAAAAATTTGGAGCCGTTTTTGAGAAAATTTAGAAAATATTCGGGGGGGCTTCATGTAAAGTATATCCAAATTTTGAATAAAGTTTATCAAAATCAGATTCGTTTATTTAGAAAATTTACGAATGTTTTTGGGAATAATGTCTCCTGAAAAAATATGTTACCCTGAAGTCGTAGGCTTCCGTGGTCGGGGTCATATAAACGATCTTCGCTGTCTGGGTGACACCGCGTCCAAGGCTGCGTTGCCGACGTTTCGACCATCCTCAGGGGTCTTCCTCAGGGCTCTATCGTGGTCTTCCTCAGGACTGGTATGCTGGACTGGTTTGCTAGACCAGACGATAAGATGGTCGAAAACGTCGGGAACACAGCCTTCGAAGCGGCATCACGCGGACAGCCAAGATCATTAATAGTTACCGTATCATTGCAACGATGCTTTCTTAAACAATTTCTTTACATTATTTCGAATGTAAAGCATTAAACTAAAATAACATATTGCTACAGAAGATATTTAGCCTAAATAATAGTTTATTTAATAACCTTACAAATCTGGTAAATTTGATGATTGGGAACTCCTAAGTGCTTTCCGGAATTCTGAATTCTGAGCAAAGATCACACTTTCAGCTAGGTAGAGTTTTTTTTAGAGAAGGTTACTTATGAGTTTTGGCTGTTTCTTTGTGGAAAGGTGACTGGCAAAGAAGTTACGTCGCACGCAAAAATGGAACAAAAACTGTAAGAGAACATCGTAAGTCAGAGAGCTTCATACATTACCTCGTACTCAAGTCATCTCTTAACAGAAGCTCCGAGAATTCTCGGAATAGTTTGAAGTCATCGTCAACATATTTAATGGCACAGTCATAGATCATTAGATCCATATAAATAAAATGTGTATTTGAAAGTTTTTGGAAGTTAGTTATTGGCAATGATTAACACTGGCATTACACTAATGGTACGAATACTTGGCTTGATTTTTTGGAAATAAATAGTTTACTTTTTGGACATTGCCTTTAAAATTATTTTAATGGAAGAGTGTTTGACGATTTATTAATGAACACTGATGTGGAGAAGAATATTACTTAACAAAACCTCATATATTAAATACACCAGAGAACACTGACGCTCAAGGAAGAACACAAATTGTTTAATATTGAGCGTAATGCAGACGCGCCTTCGGGTGGAGGGATCACGTGCAAATACTCGTAAGCTTCGGTCGTGGGTTCTTCTGTTGACGAAAAACCCTACTTGCCGCGGCACGGGGGCGGTTCTCCAATTTGTACTTGGCGTCTCCCGCCCAAAGGAGAAACGCCTCTTAGTCGGCAAGAATCTTCAACTACTACCTTGTGTGCTCTCTTCATTGTATGATGTATTTAAGTTCAAAGAATATATTTTTGACATATTCAGAAACAATTGGACGTCGCTGGTCGTACAAAGGATTGAAAAATTGTGAAGTGTTTCATCGGCGATCACTCTGGACAAACGGGCTAGCTGAGCTCAATGAGAAGCTATTTCAAAGTGCTTTTTGATTTTTTTCGGTGAAACGCTCTAAGGAAGCGAATAATTTATATCGTTAAGTTAAATTATTTCTGTTAAATATAACACAGTTTCAGAAATAATTATTCATTCTGCGATATATATTTGTGCAGACATAAAGAATATCGTAACAGAATGCCGCACAATTACAGTTTGAAGTTTAGTTAGGAAATAAACTATACTGGAACTATGATTTCTGACAGACTCAAAGAACGTTTACAATTTGCAAGTGAAGACAACAGTGATTCGTAGTTTTCTCCAGATATACTCATCGTTCTCCAAAATCATTTCTGGAATTCCAAAATGGTTCATAGTTCTTGAAACGCGTCGGTCTGCCCTCTAATAATAATTTAAGAAAATTTGTCGAACTAAACTGTGCAAAAAATCTTTAATAAGAATTAACCAAAGCAGCAATCGCATGTACGAGTTCTATTATGACGCTCATTAACATCTTTCTCAATTAGATGCACTAAAACAGATTCACGCCTCTTACTTCTACAACGCATAAATTTTAATAATAATAATAATAATAACAATAATAATAGAATTATAATAATTTCAGAAAGTTTGAATATCAAGTGGTAAATTACCCCTTACAGAAAAAATCCGAACAAGCAAATATTTTCTTTGAAGAGCTGTAAGCCTTTTCTTAATTCCTGTTTGTCTGAATAAGCGATAATATAAATGACACTCGTAGGCACTGAAATATTTCTTTTATGTTATGTGGCAACGTGTGTGTAAAATATTTTGATATCTGAATGTGTTAGAAAATGCGCGTGTATGCATTGGTTTCTATATTGTAGAACAGATGAATCACTTCTTACATGTGTGAAACATTACGAGAAACAGAGAAGCGAAAATATCTTTGACGATTCCGGGAACTGCAAGGAAACCCAAGTGCAAAAGCAGTGCAGAGTGTCATCATTCGCTTGGGATTAGACATTACGTAACATAATGTTTGTTGTTTTCTTTACATTTCAAGATCATCGCAAATATAACCCGTTTAATTAAACTTCTCATAACGTGAACATGTGACTGACACTTCAGAACAGGAAATTTCACACCGGCATGCGACCTCCGGAAGCAAAAATGTTGATCTGGAGTTGTCTTCATGTACTATGATAATCAAGATTTATGTGCATGTAATGACTTTCATAAATAAAACTTGAAAGAATGAATAAGTTTACCGTGAAAATCTCGTGGTTTACGCTGATTGTTATCGAGTACTAAAGTATGTTATTAACAGATGTAGATGCAACGGATTGGTTTTATGCTTAAGATAATCTCTGATATACATACGTATTGAAGATATTAGTTACGATGACACTAAAAAATGTGGAATTTGGTGAAATATATGTTTAGTCTATATAGGAATTAGTGTTACCACCAAAAACGATTTTGTGGTAGACCCGGAAATTAAAAAGTCTGAAATCCCAGAAACACTTTTACTTAAACTGAATCAATTAACCATTCTGAAGATATTTAATAAATCCTATAAATAAGTAGAAAATTCCACGTAAAGAAAATCATGACCTGCAACATATATATGAAGCGGGACGCTCAATACACATGGTCCACTCGTTAGTTTCACGAGAGATACGTGGACAAGGAATTCTTAAAACAAGTATGGAATGTCAATCGCGCCATCGCGCACGCACCCACTGCAAACACTCCAACTCATTTAGAGGTGGGGAAGGGAGGGAGCGCCCGGGAGGTGGTTTCGCTGGAACGTGAGATCCGGCGCCAACTTACACGTCGCCGTTACACGTCACCGAGTTTTGCCCTCGAGTATCTCCCTCAATAGTACACCGCCCAAGCCGGCACAAGCTCTAAGCTTCCCACTGGTCTCCTGATATGTGTGATAGTGAAGTGCATGTAAGTATGTGTGTACGTATGTGTATTGGGATAAGGATGAGTTAAGCAAGATTGCGCGCGGTCTGTGTCACTTTATTATGGCTTTTATTCAGGCATTCGCCTGGTACTGATCGAAGAAACCACGGAAAACTACCGATACGAGCAGCCGGCCACTAGAGTTCTTCTCCGGGGCATGTTTGAATTTGCCCTCGCTGTATAGCTAATGCCGACACTCCACCGCCGGGAGTCAAACCTTAGGACTCCCGGTCAACTGTTCCATCACTAGCGGTCCATCGATTCAAATTTTACATTTCAGATTATTAATAAATGTAATTGAGGATATATTATACGCAGAGCTCGGCATTGTTCCAAGCCGTTCACGTATTGTTTTTGCCAATCGTCAGAGCCTCTCTTCCTCGGACGCAGCGCCGTATCATTCCTGAGAGGCATCGGAAGCGCGCGAGCGGTGGGGGGGAGGGAGGGGGAGGGGTGCGGTGGAAGACGTGACGCACGAGCCCGCCGTGGGCGCGGGCGCGGGCACGGGGCGTCCTCGCGCCGGTGCCCCGCTGACTGGCCGTGCGGCCGGGAGGCGCGGGGCGGCGGCCGCACACGCGGTCAGTGAGGTGCGACGGGCAGCGGGCAGTGGGCGGGGCCGCTCGCCGAGGCGGGCGAGGGGTCGGGGAAACCCGCCGGCAGGCAGCGTCGCGCCGCCCGGGACCGCTTCCAGGAGACGGCTGGCGGCGGCGTCTGCCCGCTCGTCGGCGTTATTACTTCCAATTACTGCTCCGGCCGACGCGACGCGGCGGCGCGACGTTGGCGGGCGGGGAAGGCGCGCGGAACAGACGCACAGTGGGGGGAACTAGAGGCGGCAATTTTTTCGAAACATCGATCTACCGGTATTGAAATATACTGAAAGCAGTATAAAATAATAAATAGGCGAGAAATGTTCAGTTATTTTGATGTAATGTTTTTTATTCGTGAACACAATATAAAGTCAAACAGAATTTTGACTAATCAAAAGCGCACAGTGTTACTTTGCAGGCCATGTGAACGTACGGCAATATACTTAAACTTGTGAGAGAGACACTGGCGGTCCAAGATGTCTCTAGTTCATCCAACAATTTTTCTATGACAGGGGAGGGGAATTTTCATCCGAATAAATTGAGGATATTATTAATAAATGTAATTAAATTGAAGTTTGTAGTAAATAACAAGAAATTACAGAATAGAAGGAAATAATGACACATGAGCAGGAAATTTCTGTAAGGATAATTTACAGAACAGAAAGCAAATTACAACAAACAAAATTAATATTGGAGAAAAATCTCAGAAATATTACAGGATGCGAGAAAAATTCAAATACAACTTGGCATATTTAAGAATAGATTAAATCGCGAAAGAATGCAGATGCTGTATTCAATTCTATTCTATTGCGTTAATTGATGAGATCATACGTAACTCAGAGCTCAGTGATGTGGAGGCGAAAGTTGTATACAACAGGCAACGACTGCTAGTTACTTTTGTATTGAAATCCAAACCTTTATTCGAGAAGACGAAGATAAAACAACACCAGAAAAGATGACAGCACTCACCAGACCAGCAAGACCAAGGAGGCCAGCGAAAGTATCAACTGTACCCAGACGAGTACACAGCTACAAGAAAGGTACGAGACGCTGCCTCCGCAGTGTCAGTGCATCGGCGTTGACAGGCAAGTGAGAAGTCTATTCTTCTAGTTCCTTCCACAACGTCTAAACATAATAGAGGAGATTGAAAGTACGAGGGAGCAACTAACTCAACTGCAGGTCAGAAAAAAAGCTTCCTCTGCGCATGCACTAAACATTTTATTGGCAGCTATTTCCTCTCCATAACAATCGCCTGGCGCCGGACAACTTTCTCTCTCTGACGTTGAACGTGGTGTTGTCACGCGTTCGGTATCGGTAGTAGTCGAAGTTCTTCGCACGCGTAGGGAGGTCAGTCGTTTGTCATCGAATGATCGTTTCAAAGCCCCAATCGCTCTCGCAGTTGCCCATCAACTCACCAACTCGTTGACGGTCCCTCGGGCTGAGAGAACACGGAGGATTTGGAAGTGAACGCTTCGCGAGACAAACCACATCACAGATTTCTTCTACGCGGTTCACCCAATGGTGAATCCACGGGGGCTATGGGTCTAGAGTTTTCGTTTCTTACTTACTTTATTTGGCAAAATTGATTTAAATATTTATGTTAGAATTATGTAATTATTTAAATAATAGTATTGTAAATATACAATATAATAAACACACATGTTATATATGCAATATAATTACAAATATGTTTATTATTTAACAAAAATCTATGATGCCTCCCCCCCATGATCGGCTGGATCCCCCCTGGGTCCATCTACACAGGGCTCTATGCCCTCCTAATCTCGCACTCCCTGCCACTGTGAAGAAGGGGCCCCGCGGGTTGCGGGGTACGAGGCACGGGGTCCCGGCGTCACATCCACGTCACACACTTAAGCTCCATGATTCATCACCGGCGACATCACCGCCCGCAGAGCCCACTCGAGAAAACAAACCGCAAGTTATTACGTCGCCGCAATTCTCTCAATTCCGCACAGAGTAGGCGCCCGCCTCCCGCCCTGCCTCTCCGCGCTGGACTTTTTTGCAGCCGTTCCAGGAGCGTGCGAGCACAGCCTAAATATAGGCTCTAACTTCATCCCGGTTCATCCCGCGCGTGCGAGCGAGCAAGCGAGCGAGAGAGCGGGCGCCCTGCTCGGTGACGTCACGGGATCGGTGACGCACCCCTGGAGCTTCGAGAACCCCCCGCGAGGAGCGCTGCGGTCCGGTCGCCCTGCTGAGACGCGTCGACGTCACTGAAGGGTCGTCACCCTCTAGACTACCTCTCACCCCTCCACCGTGTGGACGAAAAATAGGTGAGGAGAGGACTAGCTGCAGGAGCCGCTCAGGCTGAAGGAAGCGTCAAACGGAATATGCGAATACTGCCCCTAAGAACATTGCTCGTGACACATGTATTCTTTCCTCAATTTATTTTCAAAAGAATTGCAAAGGGATGAATTAATTGTGGTTCTTACGCATGCTACATGCTCTATGAGCGATGTACCGAAATTATTTTACAGGATTAGGCTTCTAACACCAAGAATTAACTTTTAACACCAAGAATTAATTAAATTAGTGACGATCCAACAGAGTTTTTACACTTCTTAGTTCGTGGGAATACTACAGCTTAGTTTTGAGAAGTAAAGAAAAGTCAATGATCACATGAAATTGTGTCATATGAACATACCAAAAATATCATAAACCAGCATCTTAGTACATGACAAAGTCGTAATGTAAATTAGAAATCCCACGAGGAATAAGCAAGCGATGAGCAAATGATTCCTCAAAGTAGGCGTCATATATCCCTTCCATGTAATTTGTGTCAATGAAGCATTGGTAGCACTTTTGGGGGCGATATATTACGTATAGCAAGAGCAGTTATGATGTTAAAAAATACAGCGATGAGAACGCCCGCACAACACCGTTAACTTGAAATAATTGCTATCTGTTTTTATCACTAAGTTCTAACGAATTTGAATCAATAACATGCCATGCATTAGACTGCATTCAAACACTGTACCGTATCGACTCATAAAGTTTGCAGGTAATAAAAAAAACGTACTTAAATTTTCAAAATTATATTAAACTCACGAAATAAGTCATCAGAAATTCTCAAACAGTGACCTATTCGAAACAATAATTGTCCACAATACAATCGATCATCACAATAAATGTATGAAGAAAACGGGTTCTTGTATTACACACACAGACAAAAATACTACTGCGAATAAGTTCATAATTATTTAAGTCACCGTATGCTCACCGTTGTCCGTCACGCTAAAAGGTTTTCCTAACACCACTCGCCGCCTTCTGTTGAAGAGCACTCCGCGCACAAGCCAGGCAAAACTTCCCCGATCTGCCGGCAAGAGGATCCGCTGAGCTCCCACGAGGAGTCCTAATCCGGGGCTTCCCCCTTCCCGGTTCATCCCGCGCGCGCTCCGCCGCGTGACGTCACGAGATTCATGACGCACCTTCGCATTGTTCTCCAACCCTCCGCGAGGGGCGCAGCGCGAGCGGGCGCGACGTCACTCCCGGGCCGTCAGAGGCGGCCAGGCGCCCACCCGCCCGCCCGGGGGAATCGATGTGGACGGTGACGCAGGCAGGCATCGACGGGGGCGGGGCGGCCGAGGGAGGGCGGGGGGAGGCCCCTCAGGTGCGCAGCCTCCGCTCACGGGCAGTCCCCGGGCGCGCATTGATTGCGATTTGATAGTCCCCCCCCGCCCCGCCGTCGCTCCCCTTCTCACCCTTCCCCCCGGCCGCCCACGGCTCCGCGCGCCCGCGCTCGTGCTCCCACGCTCACCCACCTGTAATCCGCTTGCGTAGGAGGGTTATTCTTACTTTCACCCGGGAGGAGAGAAATTATCGAAAAGGCGGGGTGGTCGCTCACGGGGCCCACTCCGAGCCAAATATACTGCTGTGGGGGGTTATTCTAGGGAGCGCGTGCGTAAATTCCCTTCGCGGGTGTGGGAGGCTCTGTATTTGGAGGATGTCACTCTCGTGTGGTGGGTGTGGGGAGAGGAGATGCGTGAACACCCACACCCATAGACGCATCACGTGTCAATTTATCCGCGGAGGAGCATCACGCGAGTTTATTTTGAGGGAGCATTTGGTTTTAAAAACTACAAAGAATTCTGTGACCCAAAGACATTGACATTGCTTCTAAAAGTCTATAATATCTCACGATCAAAATAGACAGGTACATTTCCGGTCATTGGTTGCTGTCATATCACGAACTTAAAATATTTAACACACGAACAAGGTGACAATAAAATTAAAGCGTCACTCAGAATATTATATTTCATATTAGTTAATTAGTTATCACATTTTCTTGTAATTGTAATCATTATTATTGCTAAAAGCATTATTACGTACTGAAGTATGGATTTTCTTACGCTACACCAAGCAATAACACAGTATTGAGATTGATACTAATGTTTGAATATAAATCCGAAAATATTTAAAAGATATTTAATGTAGTAGTTACCATTTGGACTGATTAATTCTAAAAGTCTGGATATGTAGCAAGTATTATACCTCAGCTGCTGGATCAATGACCTCCAACTAGATCAGATTTTTCGTTCACTTTTCCTTATCCTATTAGCGAATGCAGAGATTGCCCTTGATTTTTCTTCTGTGTGTAACTTCACTCTCTGTTCACGTTTTCTAGAGTTCAGTGAGAGATATAGTAATTCAAATTATTGTCTCCATGTTCTCGCGGCAGAAAGTCTATTCCTTCACGAAGGGAACGATGAGGGATAATAGCAAATACTGGTAGCTGATTTGCTTGAGTAAATAGTTTTTATTACACGGCAGAAAATATTTTCTTACCAATTCTTGCAAAAAACGCACATTTACATATTTTTTTCAGAATTTAACTAGTATAAGGGTTAGGGTACGGATCCCAGAAGTTAAGAAAACTTTCACAGAATAAACTACTGCCCCTGATACGTTACTCAGAGTTTTTAACTGTTTTTGACGTTAAATTAATAAATAAAACGTATTATTTTCAGGCACCAAATTGAAAATAAAGTTCAATAATAAGTTTTTATGTAGTAAATTTAATTTAATCTTGTATTTTTGAGTGAGATATTCGAGAAACTCATCTGAAGCACATCATTGAAATTCATCAAACCGGACAAATATGTTGATACCCCCTCTCAAATTACTTACAACTTTGTACTGACATTTAGTAATATTGTGATCTTGGCTTTTCAAAAGAGACTGTGGAAATGTTCTTAACTAAGAGACTGACTGGAGATTTAACTTTCGTTTGAATTTCAACATGGAAATACAATTGAGGTTATTCGCGGAACAACTGCAGACAAAAAAGTAAAATTTCGCCACACCAGGTTTCAGATAGACGTGAATCAGAATGCTAACTTCTTAACAATGATTTGACGGAAATAGCACTCAAGACGTCTTTGGGAAAGTTTTTCATGCGAAAATTAACACATCATAGTATCATTGTGCAACTGCCATTGCTTTTCGTGAGCTATTAAGTAGTCTCGATACTGAGGGCTATGTATATGAGAATGGCGAGAGGCAGTTCTTTCAAGTTCAACGGGAAGATCAGTTTGTCGACTTAGCATAATTACGATCTAGAGTCAAATACACAATCATGTGCATACAATTCGCTTCACGCTAACATTTTCTTCGAGCGAAGAGTTTATGCGTTTCACACCAGTACTAAGGGAAAGTATTGGAGCTGTAACAGTACATTCTAGGAATACTATTTCTAGCATTATCTATTATATATCTATTACATGTCTATTATATACCTACATTTCAATTATAACTTTTGAAATTTTCTAAAAATTCAGAGAGTTCATACACAATCAGACCTGCGCCATTCTTTTTAACAAACTATTTTGGGGTTAAACGTCACATCTTTCTGTTTTTTACATTTCAGACAAAAAGACGGGCGGGCGGGTGGACAGACAGACGGACGAAGGATGAACAGATTCTACGTGAATTCTACGATATCCACGTGTTAGAGGAAGTAATTTCCTATACATTCAAGCAAGATTTATTCACTTTTTCGTTACCAGGGCCCGGCAATAAGAGTTTTTCTGCCGAAAAATCGCCGATTATAATACTTTCTCTTCTTACGAAGTTAGGGAAGATAGTAAAAATAACAAAACTAGGGCAGAAACAGAAAGATAAGATTCTGAATTCTGGACACTTGCCAGGATCTATAACTTCTCTGATGCTCTGTCTCTACGAGAAATCCATGGAATCGTCTGTAGTGCAATTCTTGATTCTACTGGGGGGGGGGGAGATAATGTTTGTTGCCTTTTCTCTTCTCCCAGCGCACACTGGATAAGCAGAAGAAGAATGTTTTACGTTAGTCAGATAATATTAAAATAGCCTCCTGAATATGACATTCTACTCACCCACGACAGATGTATATCTGCTCTGCGTGGATCCCGCTTCCCGGTTGTTCCCGCGATGGGCGGCACCGAAACCACAGCGGTCATTCTCATCCAGCACAACTTGGAAGTCGTGGCGGCGACGGCACGGTGCCTGTGGCGGCGAATGTGGCGGCGGATGGGATGGCGGTGGCAGCTGTGGCACAGGAAACGGGGTGACGACAGCAGTAGCGGAGTAGCAAGACAGTGGTGCCAATGTGGTGGGGTAGATGGGTAGTTCTAGGGCTGGCGATCGCGGTGGCGTAGAAGCGGGATGGCGATGGCTATGTGGGAGCGGTAGGGCGGTAACGGTGTGGCGGTGACGGTGTGTCAGTGACGGTGTGCCAGTGACGGTGTGGCAGTAACGGTATGGCAGTGACGGTATGGCAGTGACGGTATGGCAGTGATGGTATGGCAGTGACGGTATGGCAGTGACGGTATGGCAGTGACGGTGTGGCAGTGACGGTGTGGCAGTGACGGTGTGGCGGTGGCGGTGTGACGGTGATGGTGTAACGGTGATGGTGTGGCGGTGTCCTTGTGGAGATGACAGGTGCGGTTTTGCGATGGCGGAATGGCTGTGACGATGTAGCGGATTGGTGGTGTGGCGATGTGGCGGAGTGGTGGCGTGGCAGCGACGGCGGTCCTGCCGGCAGCTCCCGCTGCGCCGCGCCGTGCACAGTAGCTGCGATGAGCAGCAGATAGTAGCGGGCCGGGGTGGCGGGGTCGCGGGCGAGTGCTGTACCGGCGCAGAGGCCAGCCCGCCTCCCCGGCGCGTCGCCGCTGCCCGTCATTTGTCCCGCGAGGGAGCCCGCTCCATCTGTCGGCTGTCAGGGGCCGCGGCCCCGGACCTCCGCCGTCTCCGCAGCTCTCGGCTCCCGTTTGTTTATCTGGAGAGGTACTGCGCCGCAGTCGAAGCGCGGACTCTGTAGTGGTTCGGGGCCAAAGCGACTGCGTGGTTAAAAACGAGTTTACTTGTTTCTGGAAGTTTCTGAACATTAAAGTTGATTACTTCTGAGACATTTTTCTTCTAAGATTTGTTCACTTTTATGATTCTCAGAACCTTTCTTTCTTATAATATTTACAAATTCCATCACTCGCTACAGTCTTCTGTCGCGAAATTTCATTTTTAAAAATATCTTAGAGTTTCAATACGTCAATGCCCCCTGCTTGATTAGTTCTGCTGTTACAGATCCATTGGATTGACGTGCGCCGAAGGAGAGTTTACAATAATTATTTTTTCGTAGTAGTGTCTAAGAAAAGGCACTTATTTTTCTTTCAAGAATTATAAATATAGCGAATTTCAATAGGACACATTATTTTTGCCTAATTCATCAGGAGACAGAAACTCTTTAAATAAATTCTGATGCAACAGATACGATTAATTTTTTCGAGCCTCTTCTGGAGCAATATTTAGCTCTTGGTTTCTTCATTTAGATTTTTTGAAGAAACCTTGTATGATTAATTTATTAAAAGCAATAGAAATGGAAGATGATAAAATAAGTGAAAAACAACCTGATAATCTTTGGCCCAAATTCATTCCCGATACCATTGACCGACCCAACCGACTCTGGGTCAAAGGTATCGGGAATGACAGTTGTAAGTAAACTCAATAAAAACCACGAACTTTCATTTGCAAAAATTACTCGTAAACATATCACTACATTTTGACTATATCTTTTCTGTGTTTTCATGAAAAAATATATCAGATTTCTGAAAAAATAGAATTAAGAATTAGCAACTTCATAATAATTCTTGTTAACAAACTCACAAGTCATAAGAAATTATATCAAGAATTAAACTTTCATTCAGTATTAAATAATAATTTATAAACATTCTATATTATTAATTAAAAACTTCGATGAAGCTCACAAGATTTCCTGTCCCATTACGTAAGTAATGAGAACACGACCTCTCCAGGTTAATGTTATAAATATGCCAAGAAGTTTGTTGGCAAGAAATGTATGTATTGTATTGACAAATCATTTGGTCAATATTCATGAGATCTTTCATGAAGTACGTTTAAATTATTCATAAGTACGTTTTAAAGTCTTACCCTTACGATATTATGAATAGACAATCTGATTAAATTTATATTGTGCCAATCAACAGGCAAGCATGCCATGAACAGAATTGAACAGAACACTATTGTAGAGCGGCAACGGTAAAACTATTTTACATTTTTCGTGATAATCGTGATTACGTTGTTGGGCCTTAAAATATATTTTAGTTTTAGAGTTCTAGAATGAGGTTCTGTTCCATTTCTGTTCATGACGTGGTTGCCTTTTGGTTATCCCAGACTTTGTTTGGTTGACTTTAAACAGATTATCTCTTCTTAATATCCAATGGCTAACAAGTTATATCAGTACAATACTCTGCGTTGCGGTTGAGACGTCTCCCCTACAGTTGTGAACTTCGAAGAAATCTTTGCGCTCTTCCTTTCTATTGAGATGTGCTTTGTCACTTCGCACAACTCATCAGATCTGCATCGTGACCTCCTGGAATTGGCGATGATGGTGAATTTGTACGATGGACCAAGAAATATTAAGTATTGTCTGCAAAATCGTGACTTTGGAGTACCACAAGAAATAAGCACTTTCTTCTCATTACTCATGACGAAACTGGTTACGAGAAGCAAAGAATTGCTAGAACGAGAAGTTTTTGGTGAAACTTCTTTGAGAGGTAGAATGTGAATTTGATGAGCTTTTTTCGATGCCAAAGAGTTAGAGGTGGGGCTTTCAGAGTGCCATGAATCTGATTAGTGGCCTACACCATTAACATCTCTTTCACAAAAGAAATTAAAATTAACTTAATATTAGATTTTTAATTTTTCTGATAAGGTTTGAATAAAGTTAAAACAATTTCAGTTTAAAAAAATTATTTCCTTAGAACAAATATTGCCTTATCAGCTGTGTTCGGTCGTAGTTTATGCAAATTACTTGGTATGCTGATCTCTCACTTCTTGATTTCAGATGCCTATCAGTTCCGTTGTCTATTATTTGTGCCACATCTCGGGAAATAAACACAGATATACGCAGATATTAATACACATGTCAGGAATGAGACACTGATGTTGTCTGGTATCTATTTTGTATTTACAGCTGAAAGATCTTTTCGATAGCTTAGCTATCATCATCAGAGCTATTTGAAAAAACATACAAAATTTTGAAAAAAAAGTTGCATTACAAAAGGTTATTAACAAAATTAATCTTATACAAGACAGGACATGACGGAGCCATACACATGAAGAAAAAATAGTCTTCCTTATCTTCAGAAATTAGAATCAGTAGTTCTTCCTCTGATGAAGTCATTAAAAATTGTTGAAGTCATTAAAGTGTCTGGAATTAATGTTTGGAGGTATTGGTGACTCTGCTTCAAATTGTGACTTCAAATATCTCCAAAATGCAAAAAAAACTTATTTGTGGTGAAAAATCAGAAAACGCAGAATTTGACCTTACATTTGCTTAGATTTCGTCTTTGAAGTATGCTCCAGTTACGTCTTATGACGTAAAAAGGTAATTTTCTGCATTCAGAAACATTTTGTTCGAACAAAAGAATGAATTTGACATAGAACAGTTTAGAAAAATTGTTAATTTTTCACTTTTACAAAAATTACATAATATAACTAAAAATTTAAATAAAATAAAATTTGATTGTGCAGGTTTTGTCCATTTTTATCCTGCATCGTGCATATTTGGATATTTGATAGGGCATGTTTGCATGCATATTTTAGTATTTCATAGTGCATGGAAATCAGGTCTCTAGTTATAACAATCGGTTAACAAGATTTTTTATACGCACTCCAATTATTTCTGCCCATTGCAATTTTGTTAACAAAGGTTTACTGTGATAATAAATTGCCTTTATTACTTGCAAGGAAAGACCTGATATTCTTCTTCAAATCTAAAGTTCTCCATGATGTTTTCTTATCTGTACGTGCAAATTTGTTCAATCTGTCTAATTACGTGCGTGTAACGTTTTTAATGTCATTCAGAAAATAGAAATCAGTGAACTCGCCACTTCTGTCAGTTGAAATGATATCTTTGCGGTTTTTTCCGTTAAAACTTTTTATCATCTCCCTTTCAGTTTCCTGTTTACAAAATTCACATTCTTCGTCATTTTATTTTTCCGCTGAATCCGGATATTACGAACGATCATGAGGAAGGCGCAATAAAATTATTATCGCAAATGCCACACTTCCCTTGCTTCATGTTATTTTTACTCTATTCATGCCACAACATTATCGCAGAGAAACTTTTTTCATCATCTACATGGTGTTATTCTACATGTGAATATTTTCCACGAATAATAAAACGTATAAAACAATACATATCTATAAAACGTACAAAACATTCGAAACTAAAAAAAAGAAGTGTTAATAAGGATAGAGAATGTTTAATATTTCAACTAAACGACGTTTGACGAATAACTTCAATACTCTAACTTTGTATTCACTTCATGGAAATTGGTTGGATGGTCTAATATCTTTGAGATGTATGACCTGATTTTCTGACTGACCTACCAAAGCCATTATTTTAATGTACAGTAACATACGGTTTGTAAAGGAATTGAAAGATTTTCGATTATTATAAAACATCCTTTCTATTTCTGTTTCTTCTCCCTCATAGTCTCTTTCTCCCTCGTAGTCTCTTTCTCCCTCGTAGTCTCTTTCTCCCTCGTAGTCCGTTTCTCCCTCGATAGTCCGTTTCTCCCTCGTAGTCCGTTTCTCCCTCGTAGTTCGTTTCTCCCTCGTAGTCCGTTTCTCCCTCGTAGTCCGTTTCTCCCTCGTAGTCCGTTTCTCCCTCGTAGTCCGTTTCTCCCTCGTAGTCCGTTTCTCCCTCGTAGTCCGTTTCTCCCTCGTAGTCCGTTTCTCCCTCGTAGTCCGTTTCTCCCTCGTAGTCCGTTTCTCCCTCGTAGTCCGTTTCTCCCTCGTAGTCCGTTTCTCCCTCGTAGTCCGTTTCTCCCTCGTAGTCCGTTTCTCCCTCGTAGTCCGTTTCTCCCTCGTAGTCCGTTTCTCCCTCGTAGTCCGTTTCTCCCTCGTAGTCCGTTTCTCCCTCGTAGTCCGTTTCTCCCTCGTAGTCCGTTTCTCCCTCGTAGTCCGTTTCTCCCTCGTAGTCCGTTTCTCCCTCGTAGTCCGTTTCTCCCTCGTAGTCCGTTTCTCCCTCGTAGTCCGTTTCTCCCTCGTAGTCCGTTTCTCCCTCGTAGTCCGTTTCTCCCTCGTAGTCCGTTTCTCCCTCGTAGTCCGTTTCTCCCTCGTAGTCCGTTTCTCCCTCGTAGTCCGTTTCTCCCTCGTAGTCCGTTTCTCCCTCGTAGTCCGTTTCTCCCTCGTAGTCCGTTTCTCCCTCGTAGTCCGTTTCTCCCTCGTAGTCCGTTTCTCCCTCGTAGTCCGTTTCTCCCTCGTAGTCTGTTTCTCCCTCGTAGTCTGTTTCTCCCTCGTAGTCTGTTTCTCCCTCGTAGTCTGTTTCTCCCTCGTAGTCTGTTTCTCCCTCGTAGTCCGTTTCTCCCTCGTAGTCTGTTTCTCCCTCGTAGTCTATTTCTCCCTCGTAGTCTACTTCTCCCTCGCAGTATACTCTCTTTCTTCCTCGCGGCCTTTCTGTTCTTCTCTTTTTTTCTTTTTCACGCTGTATCTCTCTCACCCTGCCTCTGTCCACTCTTTCTCTATGTAATACTCCCATAAACTCCAAAACGACGTTTTCTTCATAAAAGAGGTGGCAGGAAAACTTTTAAACACAGTACACTTGCATATAAGTCCATATTGGATTTAAATAACATTTTATACTAAAATAATATTTGAAGTTTTGCGTCATGCTAATATCTTAATTTTGAAAAAAATATGGGATAGCCCCTTGTTGTAATGGGCCCTTCAATTACAGAACGCTGCCACAGTGAAGGAAGATATGTGGCATAAAGAACATGATCCTAAGTAGGTCTAATTTGAGGTGGCCGCGCATAAGAGAGACTGGGACGCGGCTCACGCAAGTGGACGCAAATAGCACGCGTCGGCCTTCTTCCCGTTGCTGTACGCTGGAGCTATCGCACACAGATAGTGTGTCGACTGCGCGGCGGCAGTCTCAAGGCGCTGAGCGGGGCGGGGCGGGGCGGGAGCCGGCTGGTGGTGGGGCGGGGGCGATGCGGTGGAGGTGCGAGGGAGTGGAGAGGGCGAGGCAGGGTGAGACAGAGCAGGACGGGGAGGGGCGAAATGGAGCGGGGAGGGGTGGGGCGTGACCAGGGGACCCAAGGAGGAGAACGGCGCGGGGAACGGAGAGTTTCGGAGGAGAGTACATCGGAGAGCAGAATCCGGAGAGAAAGGTGAGAGGAGCGAAGTTGCAAGACCTGGCGGATCAGGAGATTGAGCAACGAGTAGTGCGTGGAGGAGAGACGGTGATGGGCTTGCAGGTGGTAGGGGTGAGGGGGAAGGCGTTATTAGATGTAAAAGGGGTGAAAAAGGACACAAAGGAGTGAAGAGTAGTTGGGACGAGGTGGAAAGACCGCGCGAAAAGAGATAAATAGGTAGAGAGATGGAGGAACGGCGAGTAAGGGAGTGGAAAGGGAGAGAACTCAATTAGCGAGACTGTACAGGGAGAGAGGGAGAAAACACTAGCAGAGAAAGTTCACGATACCTGAATGGGGTAAGACGAGGGGTGGAAAAGCACAATGGTGAGCGGTATGTTAAGCAGAAAAGGAACGTGTAGGGAGACCAGATACAGTAGGGCCGTGAGTTCAGGCAAGGAGTGAAGGAATGAGAAGCGCAGGAGGGTGGAATGGGAAGGCAGGTCGGGAGGAGTGACGCGGTTGGATTGATTGAATGGTGTTTTAGAGCGAGTCAGCTGTTAGTTCAGTAAGTGTAGTGGATGTTATATGGCTGTAGGTGCCATTGTTCTGCTTCAAGCAGAACGTGAGATTCAGCGCCGACCATCACGGCGGCTCGCGAGGGGTTTACTCCCAAGGTATCTCCACCAAGGTAGCACTGCTCAGCTGGGAGAAGCCCTATGCTCCCGACTGGTCCCTCATCATCTGTGATAATGTAATGCCCGTATATGTGTGTTAGGGAGAGAAGTGTACAAGAACGACAGAAAAATCGCGAGGAGTCCGTGACCTGATTTTTAGAGTACTTCTCATGCGTTCGTCTATTGCCTATTGCTGATCTAAGAAACCTCGAAAAACTACCAATCGCAGCAGCCAGCCTCTCGAATTCCTCTTCAGACAGCTGCTGAATTCGACCTAGTTATGTAGTGAGTGTCAAAAATTCGCCACTGTCGAGACTCGCCCCTTAGACCTCCCGATCAGAGACACAGCAAAGGCAACAGTTGTTGCCCTGAGCCATCTCAGCCGGTTTGACCGCGTGGTCGTTGGGTGGGGCGCAGCAGGGGGGGTCACGGTGAGGCGGGGCAGCGCGAGGCAGGGCGCCGCGGGTGGGGCCGTGTGGGGGCGAGGGTGGGAGGTCGGGTGCGGAATCGGTTTCCGCTATCCGCTGTCTGTTTTTGCGGCTTCGCAGCTGCGCCTGCGGCGGCGTTTCCCATAGACGCTCGCGCGGCCCTCACACGCGCGCGCGTGTACGCACACTCTCCCACACGCACGCATGCGTGGAAGGGGACCCCGTCCCCGCCGCCCCCGCCCGCCCGCCGAGCGGCGGTGATGCGGAAGGAGGCGGCGGCGGAGGCGGCGGAATCGCATTCAGAAAAAGGGCGGACGGCATTCCTCCTTAAGGATTTACAGCGAGCTGACATCACCTCGGAAGATGGCTGTCAGCCTGTCAGTTTGTCACCCGTCCATGACGCCGGCCTTCTTGCGGTCTGTCTGCTTCCTCAGGGAGATGATACGCGATAGATACGGGGGAAAAGAAAGCTAGGAGTGTACGATTACTGAAGTGATTTAAACCGCTTAAGAGTTTGGTTAATTTGAATTTTTGGCAATTTAGCTTGATTCGTTTCTGGACACAAACATTTTGTTAGTGTTTGTATTTTATCTAGTATGAATAAAAATTGAGGTTATATACGTAAAATATTCCTGCACGTGTTAATACATGAAATGAATGAATAATATACATAGGCATTCAAATATCTGAGTAAGAATCATTTCACCTATTCTTATTACTAGAGACTAGATGTTTTGTACTAAAAAATGTAAATTTTGTAATTAGTCATTTGAATTCACAAATCAAGCATATATGTAGAAATAAGTAAAATTATATTTGCTGTACACAACACTAATACTTAGAAATGAATTTATATTATATCATTTTTAGTAAGTAGAGAGAAAGAAATTAGTCTTCCACCAATAAATCTCCACACACTCTAAATCATGGAATTCCACATTATTTAGGCTGTATTCACAAAAAATCATTACGTAATTTTTGTGATATCTCTAACAACAAAGAAGGCTTTTTTATGTTATTTAAGGTCGTATCAACTAGTAAGTAATTAGTGCCCGCTATTGGTTTTCACGTTATGGTATGAGGATGGAACGATATGGTAATGGTAAGGGGTGAAAGGACGAACACATACAACCATGCCTCAGGCGGTACTCGAACCCGCGACCTCTCGGTCCGAGATCACTACGGCGCTACTGCTTTAGCGATTTCGGCCACGGGGCCGACAGAGAAGGCATTTTGTTTCACTCCTTGTCAATATATTACCATGTCAAGAACTTGTAGGAAATATTGTTTATTGTCAAAATATGAATCGCTCTCAATTTCGTTTGTATCTTTTGAAAAATATATTTTAATACCCCAGAAATCTTTAACATCACAGTTTATTCTAACATACAGTAATTTGAATTCAATACTTTCACTTATCAGCAATATTTCTTTTTAGTAAAACATAAAACAATAATTTTGTCTTCAGTAGTTTTCATATTAAGTGAAAATATTTGCATCACACCAGAAAATACGGAACATTTGATGAAATGATGGAAGAACCGGGGTAGGTACGTAACTTTCCTGCATACGAGGTTGCTACTTTATCACAGATGTACATCTCGGCATTCTATCGAAACAAAATCATTATAAAAAGATGTGTTGATTGAAAATCGTTTCACAGGCGATTTTCACCTATCATGAGCTGAAAATGTTAAGAATCTCTAGCAACAAGATAATTATTGCTTCACTGGATGTGACATTAAAACATTCTTAAATTGAGATTATTAACCAGACAACTTTAAATGTCTTCACTTCAGACCTTAAATATTTCTTTTGAAATATTAATGAAATGTTTTTTAAAAAGGTTTTAAGTTTCATTTACAAAAGTGAAACTCGGTTTTGTGTCAGTTGGTTGGACGAAATGATTTCTTTTCTACTTGCAATCACAAATAAAACAATTATTCACCGATACTTCCAAATTTATTGCCAATAACCATCGAAAAATCGAACTAACTTTAGAGTCTTATGATTTATCCCATTATCTGAATTCTTTATTCATAAAGAAACCCTTTAGATAAAAGTGTTATATAGTAATGAAAAATGACAATACGAGTTGAGTAATGGTTTGCTCTCTAACAGTGACGAGAATTTTTAAAAAATATTTCTAGGACGCAAACGAGAGAGAATAATAAAAAAAATACAAAGTACGATTTTAAAATATTAGTAAGACGTCAGAAGCCATAGTAAATAGGGTATTTTTTAAAACAAATGACGTTACGAAATTTGTTATGCAGAGATTTCCTCAGCCTCGTACGTAAACACACCACTGATACAGAATGAAACGTCAACTTGTAGCCAATCGGCAATAACTAACGCAAGTGCATGCGCAAGTCCGCCCGCTCTAGGCACTACTCTTTTCCGGCTCGTGACGGGGTCGCCGGCGCGGACGCCAGGCGCTCGACGCGTGCGGGGCACTGCGCACACGGGAAATGACACCAAACGTCGCGCAGCCAGGGATGACAAAAAAAATCGATGTTTTTAAATGTCGGCATTTTCGAGCAGGAACATTGACATAACATCGATGTTTTCCTTTCCATGATTTATTCAGATCTCTCTCTCTCTCTCTCTCTCTCTGTATATATATATATATATATACACACACACATATATATAGGTGTCCAGGGAGGAAACGTCGAAACTTCGATTATCAACTCTGAAGACAATTCTAAGCATACTTTGTCTAAAAAACTACGCAGATATTCCGAATGGTTGGGCCGCAACGAGCACTCAAAATTTGGTTTGAAAAAATGATTTCTAGGCAAAAATTTGCATTATAGAAGCATAGAAACCCTCCAGAAACATGTAAATTGTTTATTATTTACAAAAGAATTGAATATATTTGCCCAGGCAGAAAAATTAAGCGAGAAATAAAAAAGCAGTCGAATTGTGTAAATTGGGTGCTTTTTTATTTCTCGCTTAATTGTTCTTTCTGAACAAATATATTAATTTCTTTTGTAAATAATGAACAATTTACATGTTTATGGAGAGTTTCTATGCTTCTATAATGCAAATTTTTGCCTATAAATCAATTTTTCAAACCAACTTTTGAGTGCTTATTGCGGCTCAACCATTCGGAATATCCACGTAGTGTATTAGACAAAATATGCTTAGAATTGTCTCACAAACACACACTATATATATATATATATATATATATATATATATATATATATATAATATTATCTTATAATTTGTTGCGTGGATTACCCGCAGTCAACAGCCATTAAACAACTGTCACCGTTGCCCTAGACGCACAAAACCGTTCGCTATTGGCAACCTTTCTCCAGTGATATTATTTTTTTGATTGATTTTTACCTGGTAATATTGTTAAACTGCATTTTGAACTTTGACTGCATACAGCATTAATGAGAAAATTAAGATCACAGTCTAACTTAAGTCAGAATATACATTCAACTAATGTAATTTAAAACATCTATATTTTAAACATCGATGTTTTTGTTGATACATTTATTGACCTGACTTCTAACATTTGCCATCACTACGTACAGCACAATTAACAGATTTGTAAGCCTGGATTGCCTGGGTTCAGCAAAACAAAATTAATGCTCGTGGTGCTAATGTGGCACGTACTCTTGAAACATTAGAAGCGGTTACCTCATACTACAAATATTAATACTTCAGCCATTTTAACTTCGATAGACTTTTTATACTTTCGAACTTTCAGATGTATAAATAAAAATTCGCCAAATATTATAAAATAAACTTTTCTTTATTCTAGGAAACAATTAACGAAAAAATCAAAAGTTTTACAGAAAATATTGTTCACGAATTTTTGGAAAACTGCCATGATTGCATTGAAAATTACGCGAAATCTATGGGAACTGACTTCATTATGTAAACATTTTTATCATGAATAATGTAGTTGTAAGATGCATCCCAAAATTTAAAACGTTCGCAATTTTTGAGAATTTAGAGGTATAAAAATCAGCTCCTGCAAATGAACCCCGCCTTCAGACTGTTCAAGCCAAAAATAAAAATAAAACATTTCGTACCTTCTTTTTTTGAATGGAAAAAGTCGTTGGTGCTTTATCAAATGTACCCCTTCACAAAATCCATTTTAAAATACGAGAGACTGCGACATCATTCAGACGGAACGGGGAGTAACTATATTAATGAAAATGCAAGGTACGGCTTAGGCGCTAGTAATATTCATAGACGTACGGACGGACAGACACAAGACAGACGGTCTGATAGGCGAAATGGACAGACGGCCACGCGCGCAAATAGGCAGATGACCAGGTGGGCCAGACAGACAGACGGACGGACATATGTTAAAAAAAGCTTTTCCGGTATCAGGGACCCCCAATACGTGTGGACTACTTCTGATATCTCGAGATCGATTGTTTGCAACTTTGCATAACTTTCTCTACAATAGTTATAAGAGACAGTACGAATTATTACATTTGTAAGTAAATAAGTAGTTCCCATTTTGTATTGGATCTTCTGAAAGGTTATTGTTCTTTCTCAGTATGCATTTGTATGGTGACAATTGGCACGAATAGCAATATTTTTCATTGACACACATAACAAAAGAATTTCGAAATCTTGCATTATTTGCTGCAATATTCACGTTTTGTGTAGTTTTGGGGTAAATTGATGAGAATATATTCTTAACTTTACAAATATTTAAAATATTGGGCGACTTCTTTTCACATTCTGTGAATATGAGCAGGAAATCACGAGTTGTAATTTTATCTTGTATTTTTCCATATCGAGGCTCTCCCTTTTTGTGTATTAGATCAGACACGAAATACGTGTCTGATATAATAAACATACTCTAATAGCGTGTCATATCACGCTCTTAGAGGATGCCATTAAAAAACTTTTGCGTTTAGCTATTTGCTTTATTTACACGGAGATTGTTTTGTTTGCAGTGTTGTTATCAATGCTCACTGCTTGCAGTGACTCTTTCGGAAGTCAGAAATTCTAAATTTTAGAATAGAATTGAAATCTGAAAGAGAGATTTACATTTCAAATTTTACAAATAGAACTGGAACCAATGAGCACTTTCTATTTGTTTATTTATTACATTTATTTGTTTGTGTTGTTTGTATTTCTTTACTTCCTTATTTTTTTGTTCTTTCTTGGCTATTCTTACTCAGGAGCGTCATTGATCTCTTCTAGACTTAGAAACAATGGTGTTACTGACGCATTTACTTTCTTGTCGGAATAAATTCGGAGTGTTGGTGTATTTTTCTTACATTTCCCTTTCCACTTTTTTTTGTTCTTTTCTTGGGCTCGTAGGAGAAATCCTGCTTAACCATTAGTAATATTTAGATCTATTTCATACATTTATTTAGGTTATTTAGAATCAATGTGGTAGTAATACAATACATAAGTTTAGAAATATACATAAGGCGAATGAAATGGAATAAAGTCAATTTAAATATTGGCGTCCAGTTCAGAGGGTTTTGTGAAGTGCGTTGAAGTACGTTGAAGAATGGGGCAATGCTGTGCAGTGCAGATCAGTCCAGTGGAACGCAGTCCTGTGTGAATATGCGCCACGCGATGTAGGGTTGTCACGTATATTGTATAAAGAGTTCTTCTTCTCATTATTATTATTATTATTATTATTATTATTATTATTATTATTATTATTATATTATGTTGGGTATCGGCCATTTATGACCACACATTGTCTTCCAAGGTCTAGACATATTTATCCCGGAGAGATTAATGTGTGTCATTATCGGGATCAGCTTTTTTCGGTTGTATCCCTTGGTAATTATTATTATTACAATTGTTTTATTGATGTTCTTAGCGTATTTTGTAAATCAATACCCATGAGTTGTACTCAACTATGGTTAATTAAATAGTATCTTTTTATTTACACATTTATTATCTATTTATTACCCGAAGTTCTTTTGAAGTCCCTGCGGTCCAGTGAGTGTCGCGGCGTGGCGTGGCATGGCGCAGCGTGGCGCCTGCCGGCGTCGCGTCGCCGCTCTGCGTCTGTGGGAACCGGCGTCGTCGGCCGCCGCGCGCACTTTCCTCCAATTAAGGCCACCTCTCGCCACCGGCCATCGGGACGCACTCGCGCCCGCGCCGCGCCCGCGCCCGCGCCCGCGCCCGCACCCGCACCCCGCCCTGGCCCGCCCCGCCCCCTCCCGCCCGCACGGCGCTGCTCCTCTCCGCCTTACGTAACGCGTTCCAAGCAGGCGGCCGACACAGTCGTTCACGGCGCTTTCTAGTCGTGCGCTAGGCGGGGACGACGCCCCGGGACGCAAGGGGACGACGGAGACATCGGGGGAGGACGAGGTGTCGGGCCGCTACCAACGTGTTGTTCCGTGTTTATTGGCTTCACCGAGGTGTTCGGGGCAGTTTGATTGTTGTGCAAGGGCTAACGCAGGCCAGTTTCTGGCTCGGTTGCAGATTTTTATTCAACAACCACCACTTTTATTCTATACATTTATTCTCAAATTTATTCATAAGTTATTTTAAATAAATAGAATAGTCATTCGGTAAGATCTTGCGACAAAAAAAATTATAATAAGTCTCTCTTCATCGCAGTTTTGCCTAGTATTTGCTCGTGAATACGTAACAAATAAATGCACGGGCAAAAGGAAGATGTGCCTAATAAGTTGCCACATTTGTCTGAGATCGTTGATAACATGGGAAAGGTAATGGAAAAGAACCCTTAGATCTACCACTATTGTAAGATGGAATTTTGAAACAATAAAAATTCTTTATTCTTACATCGTTTTCAATAACTTCAAAGAAGATCAAACACCAATTCAAAGAAAATATAATATTTTACTATGAAATAAATTTACAGAAAGGAGATGTTCCAAATAGTGGAGTACGAAAAAACCTCATTTCGCTCGGTCAGTAAAAAATTATTATTTCTTCATTAGCATTTCTTTTCAATTAGCAGCCATTACTTTAACATTAAAAAGCACAGCAACCCCCTAAAACGTCTAGTGCTCTCATGCCAAATCCGATTCTTTATAAATGTGAAGATGTGCGGCCACATCACTAGTACATTCTCAAGAGTATTTTAATATTTTTTTACCATTAATGCTCTGCAAGACATACGTGAAAAGAACTTTTTGATAGAAATAACAATAAAAGAGAACACGTTGAAATGAAAACTTTTTTAAGAATAATACTGTCATTAGGCCAAAAGAAAAATGTGAATATTTAATTTAAAAAAAATATTTTCACATGTGACACAAAAATACATTTTTTTGCATTGCAGATAATAATACTTTATTTCACAAAAATGCAGTAATTAACTTACTGCTTTTCATACTAATCACAAGAAAAATACATAAGGTCATAAACATTCGAAATAGGATAAGCATAAGTAGAAAAAACATAAAGCATAAATGCAAGTACATGTGGCTTAGAAATTGAAATAGGTACCCTAACTGTAATTGTATAGCAGATAATATGTGACAATATAATATAACAGGAAACACTGAAACATTTACATTAAGAAGTTTACAAAACTAATACAATACATTAAGAAACAATGAAGTAAGATTAAAAGCATACGCCATTTGATACTTTTATTTCCTTTTCACTTTACTGGTTGACACCAATGGCCTGGACGTTGATGTCGGTTAAATGAGCACATTCTGATATTAAATTAATACGATGTTGCACACGAGCTCTTTTTACTTCTTGTTCAGATTTTATTGTATTTACTTTTGATATTATTTGCTATACTCAACATACAGTACAAATATGTAGATTGCATAGAAGCTAGTACTGACTACAGTAAGACCGTAGTACAGACCGTCGATTTTTAGTATATTTTGTAGAGTATACATAGTTTGTGAGATTATATTCCTTTTTTAGAACGTTGCACCTTCCTTTGTCTACAGACGCTCCTCGCCCCCACCTGACTGAGACCTGTAAATCCTATTGCAGAAACGATACCTTCACCTAGCAGCCTCCCCAATCATCTCGCAGATGTGATTCGTGATCGACAAGCGTAGCTCATGAGCCCAGTTCAGACATGGATTATAGGAAGGGAACCAAAGTAGTTCATACTTCTCGATTGCGGAGACGTCAGTACGCCCGTACATTTCGCTTCTGGTGTTACCCCACTCTCACATCGGCGAAGAGGAAGGAATCGACAATAGGATTAACATCTCAAGGTGGATACATGATATCCTGTGAACGCACATTGCATCTCAACACATTTGTTCTCACGGCCTGGACGTAATAGGTGCTTTGGGGCAAATGCCCCAAGGAAACCCTCATCTTTCCTTTCCTGGGCGCCCAGAGCAGCCAAGAAAGGATTCGGATTGAAAGGTGCCATAGGAAACAGAAGAGACCCAACAATCCACACCATACAAGCCATGCTCTAGGCGGGATTCGAACCCCCTTTGTACGGATACGGGTAAGGTGTGACGGTATCTTCATTTAGTCGCATAGGTCCATTTAGAAGATGAAAATATTTTGCTGCAGTAGCCACACAATTGTTTCTTTTATTCACTGTGTTAATATTCCTTGTTGCTAACATGATCAATGGAATATTTTATATTACATGAAGTTATCGACATTAAGGAAATACGTCTCTTTTTAATAATAACACTGTTACAAAATTTAGTGTCCACTGGTTCTTAGGGGTATATCTATACTCTTGACTCTTCTAATATCGTAAATAAATTGTAATATTTTCGTCATTTCAGCTTAAACACTTCATCTCTAATAAGTAAATGATTTGAATGCATTTTAAACAAAATGCACTGAGCTGAGAAAATAGATATCATAGAAAAACACGCAATCCATTTCAAAGACTATTTCGTTTCCAAGTAACGTACTGGAACTGGAATGAAATGTCATATTCTCTCATGACTCGGCAGATTCATGTTGCAATTAATGTAGATAATTAGTTTTTATGTACCTGTCACTCACATGAATAAAAGGTCTAGAGAAGTGCGTAGGAGAGCATCAAGGTCAAAGGCCGTTACGAAGTGCCGAAGGGTATGGGTCATGAAGACCTTCCAACGAACCGGTTATTACGGGGGCCAGTGGATTTTTCTATCTGTGAAAAATTACATGACGGCCGAGATGATGTCAATACGGAACTACAGTGGGGGACTTCGATTTTAGAATTATTGACTAATTTTGACAGGCTTGCAGAGAAATAATGTGATATCCGAATAACGAAATCCAATACTTAATTTCCACATAATTCCAATTCTTATCCGTAATTTTATCTAGAATTTCATAATTTGCCGTTCTCTTGATTAAAAGTGAAAACTATCGACCCCTAGTCTCAAGTAAATATAACGATACCTACAAACAACCTAGCACGTTTCCTTTGTCTTTTTTTCCGGATGTCATTGAAAACAGGGACATTCGATGGTAGAAACATGCTAGAAAGATGAAATATGCTTATGTGCAGCAAAACAACACATCCTACATGGCCTTACCAGAACGCCTATGCTGTCAGAATAAGACACAGAATAAAATTTCAAATACAATTATTGTTCTCCTCTCATTTGAGTAGATGTGCATTGCAAGAGTTAACAATAGTATAATAGTATTTGCTTCTTTGGCGTTTTTTCAGTGGTTATTACTGCATATTTCTTTGAAAGCAAAGAAAAAGAAATTGTGTATGACGAACGTTAAGTCACAATGGACGCGTGTTAATTACTTCAATACACTCCCCGAAACAATCTTTTATGCCAGCTCTTCTATGTCAACAAATAAGATTTTAGATAATGAAACAGTTACACACTCAGTCAATTGAAAAACAAGAGGTCAAATAAAAATCTTGCTAGAGGCTATTACAGCCAACTGGGAATAGTTTTAGGTGCGAATCATCAATATCACATGTGTGATAATGTTGCTAACACACAGTGGAACTTTTACACCCATTTCACAATATTCAAGGGAGATACATTATTAAACATGATATGAATGGATATTTGCTAAGTTTTCAAATAAGGCAGAGGCAGGCATACACTACCTTTTTATTTAACTGTCATCTTCTCCTTCCGAAACCTACATGAATTTTTCTGTTATGTAATTAAATTAGTGAAATATTTATATGTATTCACGTGAACTATGTGTTCAAAAATATAAAAATGTTAAAAATTGTTAAAAATATAGTTGATCTGAATAATTGCTATCATAATTGAGACACTCAAACTTAAATATGCCCTTCAAAAACAAACATTAATTGAAATAACATTTAAAGCCCAGCGTTCCCTTATTGATTTATTCCAGTAGTTGAATAAAATTCTGATGAAATGAAATTCTTCCTGTTGTTGATATTAATATTTTCCGCAGAACGTATTTAGAAAAAATAGATTTCACAATACATGCAAATTAGTGGTACAACAGCACATACTTTTTCGCATTATTTCAAAATTCGCAATTTTCGAAAATTCCGAGTTGAACGAATATGTGACCTGCGACATAAATTTTCAACTTTGTAGTTATGGAATGTTACCTTTGTGACATTTTTAAAAACAGAACATTTCACAAAATACGACCAGCACAAGTTTTAAACCGTCTTTTATACATACGAGAAGAATTTAAAAGAAAAATGAAGAGCCGTTTGTGAGAAAATAAATTGCCTAAATTTAACCCAATAAAAAATAGTTTATATTGTAATGATTCAGGATCAGTTACAGTTGATTTACTATGAATTACGGCAATTTTAAGTTATTCAATAAAGAACAGACTATAGCAAAACGAGGACCATATGTGGTGAATAGAGTATAGAAAAAAATTGCCGCATTGCGTAAAAACAATACTTTTAGTTTATTAAAACGCGCAGAAATATACATAATTGAACATGACAATTAAATAGCTACTGATTTAAGAAGAATTACAGTGTTTTTTTCATCGAAATCGAACCACGGGTTGTGTAATTAGAACAATTTTAATAAAATGCATAAGTGAGCTTCAACGCCACGTACGGGAAAAATAAACATTTTTCAAGATTTTAAGTGAAACCTATAAATTGTGCCTTTATGGTAATTACAGGTCGGGGTATCTGAATTGCGTCAAATTAATGAAAATAGTAAAAGACTTGCAGGAGGCCGTAGAAGTTTATTTTTCATAATTTTCATGTTACAAAAATGACAAGGGAGAACAATTGACGTGTAAATGCACTAATACGTGAGATACAAATAAGCGTTTTTCTGCGTTATGGGGCCGAAAATGCGTGTTTTGAAAACTAAAGTGAGACATTGGAATCGAATGCCAATTTTTTAACACTGTGGGAGAGTTCTAATGTGAAAATTCTGGAAAATCAGAATTTTTCTTAGTATGGTGATAATTAACAAGAATGGCAGCGGCAGTGGTTTGTTTTGATCGAAACTATATTACCTACGGAACACAACACTGAGGGTAGCAGAATAGCGGTGTGTGTTGTGACGTGTAGCGGCATGTTAAAAATTTATGTGAGAGAACGTGTTCGTGTTAGAACTTTAAGTTTTGAAGTTGAATTTGTTTTAGCAAATTTTAGTTACAAATCAATGTAAAGTGGGAACAGTGTCGATATTTTGAAAATGTGGCAGTGCGCAAATTTCAAAGTTTAGATTTTTTGTGATAAAATTGAGAAGTCGCGTCAATGGTGATCCTAGTGTAAAAACTGAGTCGATTTGCCGCGGACGGAGCCCGACATAGAGGATTGCTTGTGATTGGAACCCAACGACGACGGAGGACGCGTGATAACGTGCACGTCCATGCAGTGATCGCGTATGCTGGGGGAAGTGGTTCGAAGCCCAGGAGATGTGATGTGGTGTCTGGACATCTAGCAGACGACAGCAGCAGAACTAGTGGTGCTACAGAATGGCACAGACTTTCCCGTATTAGTTTTCTATTTCCTTGGGTCTTCGCTAGCTATCTGGAATTGCCACATTCTCTTTCTTGCCAGCTACCATCTATCACCGCCAAAAGTACGTTTTTTTTTGTCATTTTCTTAATTTTTCGGTTTCCTATTGGTAGAATGAAAATATTAATGTTAGAATATTAAAGAACACCAAAACCTAGCCGTAAATGGCAATTTTCTTTCAAAAATGATGTGCCGTTTAAGAGAAAATGGCGTTTTAGCACTACTAAAAATGCGAAATTTGAAGCTCATTTTCACAGAAAATTTTTGAGTTTTCAGAATACTTTATTTGAAGTTATTTGAAGCACCTACACTCACAAATATAATAATCTTTACAAATTGCGGATAATGTGCATATTAAAGATGTGAGAGATCTTTCAAAAAATTTAGATTTATATAATTTCTGAAAAAACAAAAAAATTACTCAAAATAAACCTTACGTCATATTAAAGAGTCTAATTATCACTATTCGTTACAAACGTTTGAAGAAAAAAAATTGCAGCCATATTCGAGAAAATGACGTTTGAGCATTTCTGATAATGCTGAAATTTGAGCTACTTTTCACAGAAACGGTAGTGTTTTCGAGAAACTTTACTTGACATTATTTAAAGCATATATAATCGTAAATATAATAATGTGAACAAATCGCCGCTAATGTAAATATTAACGACGTGAGAGACAAGTAAAAAAGTTACATTTTTGTAATTTTTGAAAAAAACAACCTATAGAGCAATATGGCTTTTATGTCATCTGATAGAGTACATTTACCACTATCCCTACCAAAAGTTTAAAGAAAAAATTTGCAGCAGTTTTTGAGAAAATCTTGTTTTTTTTTGTTTTTTTAAATTGCACATATTGCACGCAATATTGCACGAAAACTACTAAAATTTTGAAAAACATTTACATGACCTTTATGAAAGAATTTAATATGTACAACAAATTTTATTTGAAGAAAAAATCTCTATCTTCAATTTTGTAGTTCCAGAAAGACGCCGTAAAAATTTTAAACTTTTGTAATTTTCAAAAATTTAGAGTTATCGGTGAAAATCGGACCTATGCCATGTAAATAAGTGGATTTTACTCTATCCATGCAAGAAATTTAAAGAAAAAATTTGGAGCCGTTTTCGAGAAAATTTCGAAAATGTCCGGGGGGCTTCATATAAAGTACCCCCAAATTTTGAAGAATCTTTTTCAAAATCTCAAAGCTTTGACTAGAAGCAGATCGACCACGGAATATTCATTTTCAAAGAAATCGTACGTATGGTTTAGGCGCTTGCAGTGTTCACAGACGGACAGACGGACGGACAGACAGACGGACGTTTCCTTTCAGTTGGTTTTTCGGTATCAAGGACCCACAAAACAGGGTTTCTGGCTACAGCACGTGTTAGGGGATTTTTTTCTTAATTCAGCAACTGGTGTTATCTACTTTTTCCTTTTCACGGCCCCGCAATTAATTTTTTTCCGCCGAAAATTGGCCATTTTTTCGCGCAGCATTACATAACTTTCCCTATACTACGTACGTATATCTCTCCGTGTATACGTACGTATACGGGAAAGTAAAAAGGAAAGTGTACGAGTTTTTTTTCACCATAGAGAATATCTTGGCAATACATCAATAATTATCCAAGACCAAGATTGTTTAGTAGTAATCGATAAATGAATGGCCATGAAAAAACATTAAAATATTAAAATGTGCAGAAATTTCAATAGTTTTCAAATATCATTCAGGATTTTTTAAAATAATAGGCAGATTTACATTTATCAGAATAAAATCTAGAAATATTAATTCAATTTTAAAAGAAAGCAAGTGCAAAAATAAAAAGAAAGGAATTCCAAAGAGAAATGGTTATTGTTGTGTGTATATTTTGATGGTTGGTATATTTTGTCAGAGTGATATATATGTTTCAGGATTGTTTTTTTATTTATGTGTATTGTGTGTAAGTGATGGGCTGGTTTAAATGCAGATCACAACAAGAGGATGCAAAAAGGAAAAGATTCTTTTGGTGAATAAATTAAATGTCGAAAGGTGAGGCTGCCGACCGAGATTTTTGCTCTCTCACACTAATGTGTCATTATTTCAGTAGTTAGGAACCTGGATGCACTGCAAATTTAAGCTACAGTTTATGGCTTTCCGTACGGAACCGGTCATGACTCACCTTGGAAACAAATTTTCTGTAATTGTGTATTATATTTTTTGAGAAAATCGGGCATTTTAAATTATTGGAAAAGTAAATACGTTGTAGGCATTATGTGTGTGTATGCCGGAATGGAAGTTGAGCAACCGTGCGTTCATGTTTTATGTTGCGTTTTGATGGGTTGATTGGTTAATTGATAAATTAAGTAAGCTAGCCGGTGCGAAAGGGGAACGCACGTATTGCAACTCGCGCACGCACACGCATGACATTGCGATAAATATTCGATGGTGAGAAAGGAGCATGTAGGGAAACCGATTACAATACTTTACCCAAAACTACGTGAAAACTACTCTAATTTTCGAACAATTAGACATGACATTCTTTCAAGATCTACCTTTTAAAAATAGATTTCATATATATATATATCTATAATATCTCTATTTTCAAAATTGTAGTTGTAAGAAGATGACGAAAATTTTGAACTTTTGCAATTTCAGAAATATTTGGGATTTTAACCAAAACGAGACTGCCCATTCATTTAAGAGTTCTTCATGACACACGAGAACAAAGTTTAATAAAAAATCGGAGCCATGCTTGAGAACATTTTTAAATGTCAAAGCTTCGTGTAGTTCCCACGTAAATCCGCATGTCAAACTCTCAGGGCCTTTGTTCGTTTGGATTGTCCGGGGAATATCAATTATGTACAAAATTGTGTAAACGGTAGGTGCTAACGTTGAGCACATACATACATTTAGGCAGAAAGGGAGACAGGCAAACGGGCAGATAGACGTTTTGCTATCAATAGATAATTTTCATTATCAAGAAGCCCCAAAGCATGGTTTCTGCTTACACAATGTAGTATAGGAAGTGATTTACTACAGATTTAGAAACAAGATTTACGATTCCGTATATTGTTTCTTTACCAGGAACCGGCAATAAGACATTTTCTGTCAAAAAAATCGCCGATTTCCTTTGGTTGATTACAACAATTTCTCTTACAACGTAAGTAGAGTCGTAAGGCGAGAAAATATTTTAAAAAAATCTTTCGTTAATTTTATAGAACATACAGATTTAAATGAATCCTGATTGTCTATGTACACTACTACTTCCATACTAGCAATAATAGCCACTTATATATAGAAATAATATCATTAACAGTTCACATTGGATGGATTGATTAATTAGTGTTTCCCGGCGCGTCAACTGCTAAGGCCATTAGTCTCGAAAGTAAAGTGCATACATTGATCGCTGGAGATTGCGGCCGTGATTCCCCACTGGATAGCGAGATCTGGCGCTGATCTACTGTCGGCTAGCGATTTTTCCCCAACCAGGTATCTTCCACCAGCGGAACACTAGTCCAGCCGGTTGAGCTCTAAGCACCCGACCGGTCTCTCGACATATGTGGTGGTGTAGTGCATGAAAATGTAAGAGCGTGTGAGAGGTGAGGTTAGGATAAGGAAGAGGAAGGAAAGATCGCGCGCGGTCCGTGGTCCATTTGTTCGGGTACGGCTCCAGCATTCGTCCAGTGTTGATCGGAAAAATCACGGAAAACTACCGATCAGAGCAGCCGGCCGCTAGTATTCTCCTCCAGACAGCAACTGAACTCGACCTATCTGACTAAGTAGTATCGAAAATCATGCCACCGTCGGGATTCAAATCTAGCACCTCCCGGTCACAGGCACTGCACTGCAGTGACATAGGCTGATGCCCTGAGCCGTCTCTCCCGGTACGGTCACATTGCAATTCAAGCTTCTAACGCTCTGTGATCTTTGTTGTCTCATTGTTTGTGAACGAGAATAAAATACGAAACAAAAAATTGAATTTACAAATGAAAAAAATATTACGCCCGTGAAATATTTCTACCAAGAAAAGTGTACCCTGCGGTCGGGGGCAACAAAATCTCGTGCTCTGTGCGCCTCCACTCAGTCTCGTTGGGAGTGACGGATGCCCTGACGCCGCATCTTAATGCTCACAATCCCCGCAATCTGCAGCAAAGCACAGGGCTCAATGACGGGACGCACGCGATGCAATACCGTCTCGTTTTCTTGTCGCCACCGCCGCATCCCGGCGCTCTCATCGCTAGACCCATGTTCACCTGCACTGGCGGCTAGTCATTTCAGAAGTTACTGGTTAATCATGAAACATCACTATAAACTATTATTTTATTTACTATTATTATTATTATTTATCATTATTATATTCGCATTGCTGTTATTGTTATTATTATTATTAAGTGTAATTTATAATTTATATTATCAAATTAACTAGTTCTATGAAAATAGAAATTAATTTGGGGCGCGTTTCGGGACCTAAAATTTTATAAAGCAAGCACTGACTATACCTTTACTTTCTGTTCTTCTCCTTTCCTGTAGTAGAGGTGCTAATGGGAGGAGGGGTCGACGAGATGATTCGCTCTTCCGCTCCATTCCCCCTTCCCGTTTCTTATCTTCCCATAACGCCACATTAATGTTGGTAAAACCCCACTTCCCTCATTCCTACGATACCGACTACTATAAGGAAGTCGTTTTATTGTTTTTTGTTTTGTTTTTGTAGAGGTGCAGGGCAAAGACCACCCCGGGCGGCACACGGTCTAGCGTCTACTGCGCATGGGCTTCCGAGTCTCCTGGTGAAGAGGGCTAGCTTCTGAGAAAGTAAGACCAGTCACCCGCTATTGACTACTTCTACAGTGGAAATAAATTTAGAGTAGAATTCAGAACTAAAATTGTTCCGAATGGTTGATGTAATATTTAAATAATACTAATATTTGATTAAATAGACAATAAATGAAAGATAAAGTATTTGTGTTCAAATCAAATAATTTAAGTTCAGGAGTGCTCAAAGAGGTGGAGAGTGGTGTTATGCAATTTTGAAAGTATTTTCAACAATTATTTATGATCTTGTATCAATGAAAATAAATTTAATATTGAATTATATATACTTTTAAAAATACAGTAATGATAACAACATAATTATAATTGATAAATTAATAGCACTACCTAATAGAGTTTTTAATGTGTATTTCTTCACCAGACTTTCTTCAAGCTACGTGGTGCGTAATTTGCCGTTAAATAAGTGAGTGATCTCCGAATTCACATTACTACTGCTGCAATAACTAAAGTTGTCCCCTGCTATTCACTAAAATTATTTACATAATGATCATATTTAAGGAATTTTAGTTATAAATTTCCTAATATGAAAATGTTGTAACAAAACCATTTTGTGTAATAAAATAATCCAAGCAAAAATATCACGTTCCAAATTTTCCTCAAAAATGTAAGATACCTTCGCTGTCTTCCGCGCTGCCGGAAATGAAGCCCGAAATGTACGGTTCGTGTTTGCTCCTTTCCTGAATGTTCGTCCACTTAACCCTGTAACTGTAAACGGAGTTCTGCTGGCCAGGTAGGGACGCCCATTGTTAGATAAAAGCAACTCTCGCCAGTACAAAAGCAAGCAACGGATGGACTGGGTGAAGAGGAAGGCACAGACGGCAGCTACTGAGCTGAGAAATCGTCGCGAGGAGAAACTGGACGCAAAACTGAGTGTCCTCTGGGTTCCTTTGTGTTACATAAAACGAGCCACGCCAGTATAGACGAGCGCCCCGAGCCCTTCGTCTCGTTACATATGCGCGTGTGGGCTCCCATTCATTCTATCGCCTCTTAATAATCTAAGTGCTTCCTTTTTCATTTATATACGTATATATTTGGCATTTTAGGGTCGAATTAGTACAACTGTTGACAACTGACGGTGTTCCCAGTCTTGGGCCTTGTCATGTCTGAGCTTTTTCTTTCGTCACACACATATAAAATTTCAGACAATTGTATTGGAAAGCTATAGCTTTGTTTTCACCCCGACCAGGAATAGAACCCGGGAATCGCACCACGAAAAGCGATCACGCTGTCTATGAGCCACCCGAGGGGATTCATAACAGTACACTGGTAGTCATATAAAACGTTTGATGTAAGCTTAATAAAATACAACCGGATGACATAGCTTGGGTATATACTGAGCTGCACGACACTAAATTACTTTATTGCCAAATTAATGAAAAAAAGTTATGGACATTACAATGCAACAGCTGCCGTCGCTACTAGTGTTTCTGTTTTAATTCGCTTCCTCCGGGTATGAATCACCGCCACCAACATCAATAGAATTGCAAAAGCCGATGATGCCACTAGGCGAGGAGAAGACTCAGCGCCTATCGCAACCACAGTAATATCCTAAGGAATCCAAAACTATTGTTACCTGTATTTCCTCAACCGCTTATATTACTCAACAACTATTTTTAATTGTAGAAGGCCATTATTTCTACACATGTTAAAAACGTATTATGCACATTTAAGACATTACAATGCCTATACTCTACATATCTACAATTCTAATTCTGGTGCTCTCCCCCACAGGGTCACCACCGTATCAAAACTACGGAAGAGAAAGACGGTGTGTGCCGTAGTGGAAAATGACTCTGAGGAGAGAAAACATGCAGCGATTAACAGATTGTATACACCTGTTTATCAAAAATAAAGTTTGTGTGGTTACGTGATAAAACGTAACATTACATATGCATACTTTTAAATGCTTGACTACTCATTAAATGTGCTACCGATAATAATTTTAGAAAATGAATGCCATTGTATTAGATTATCATGCCATAGTAATAATATTACATTACTGTTTATTATATTACTAAATAGCAAAATTTTGGATCCGTATCTGTCATGTAAGGAGAAAATAAAACTCACATGATTGGAAAAAATGTTACTCAGATAATGAATGAGAGTAACTCTTTAGAAAATGGAACCACGGTTTTATTGGCCTAGGGCGCATTGTTTCCGAATTCAGCATGACCTTGGGCGCCATGTTTTTCATAAGTACCAGTTTTTCATAAACTATCTGCGAACTAATTTTTTTGTTTTAATTCTCTTTGATACATCCTTAGTGATTATTTATTATCCAGGATTAGCACACGTGCAGGTTTTTTTGTTGACAATGTCTTATAAATGGTACAAAATCAACACCTTTCCTTAACATATATATTGCGAATCAAATTCTCTAGTTCGTTTCGCGGTTGGTAGAAAATTTATTTTAATTCTTGAGTTCATGAGATCATACACAGGATCTCGAATTTTAATGAACTACAGATACGTCGGGAAATATTTAACACCGATTTAAAATGATTTTCTTTTCAAAAGCCACAAACGATGTTTATAGAAATTCCCACAAACTTCGATCAAATTTTTATTCTTTGTCAATCAATATCATTACATCAATCTTGCATCAATCAGTATCAACACATGATTTGTACATGTCTACATCTCGATCATACTGAAGCCCTTGTTGATTCTTCCCTCAAACTTCTTCAAATTCTTCTCTCAAACAACCGTCGTCACGGCATTGCAATGCCAATTTGTACTGGCAACATCAATTTGTTTCCTTTATGTCAACATTCCGAACTTCACCATTGAAATCATGACACATCACATTATTCTCTGGATTGTCGCCTGTGGCACCTGGCATGGACCACTCTAGAAAAAACACCGTATTTTATTGTATTCGGAGGGGACGGTTAAAGCAAACTATTATTTTAAATATCAAATCACAATTTGTCCATTTACTATCGGACACTGCTAGATGTACATGCCCCTGACAGGTTATCCTCAACAAAAAACAATAAATCAACAAAGACAAACAACTACACAATTTCTTAAGAAGTGAATGCGGTTAGTTCGCATTGAGAGAGACGGCGTGTCGGTGGCAGCGGCGGTGATGACGGCGGCCGAACGCGGACATCGGCAGCGGCGCAACAGGAGGATGTAGCAGTGGTAGCGGTGCTGCATCGCAGCGGGATCCCGCGGCGGTCTGGCCTTTGAAGACGCCGCCCGCCGCCGCCTCCGCCCCCTCCGCCGCCGTCAGCCCATCCGTCTTCATAGCGTCTCCGGCGGCGCAACCTTCCGCCAATTCGTTCACTCGCTCCATCTGTCTCGGAGCCCTCCCGCCCGCCCGCGGCCGCGATTTGCAGCTGCGGAACTAGGAAGAGGTCTCCGGTTCAGCGCCAGATGTGCGCTCGCGGCGGAGGATGCTCGGGGTTAACTCCTCACGGAATGGTTGCGGAGGGGGGGGGATGAAAGTGCGTGCTGGAACGGGCTGGTTGGAAACTCTGCCCGTGCGTGTTGGCTGAAGATGCGCGATGAAGCATCAATGAAAGTACTCGCTCTTGAGCGTCTAAGTTGGCTCGGAGCAACTGTTGCTACTGCAACGCTTCTGACCGGGTGGTTCTAGGGTTCGAGTTCGGTCGGTGACGGATTTTACGAAATTAGCTAAAGAGCTACGTGAAATTCAGACGCTGTCTGAAGGAGAATTCAAGTGGTCGGTTGTTCTGGTCGATAGTTTTCCTATTTTTCTCCGATCTAAACCATTAGAATGCGGGGTTACTACTCATACAAACAGGCCACGGACCGCACGCGACCATTCATTCCTGATCCTAGTCACCATATCTTACCTTGCACACACACACACACACACACACACACACACACACACACACACATGCACTACACTGCCACAAACGTCGGGAGACCAGTCAGGCGCTTAGGGTTTGTCCAGGTTCGAGCGGTGGCAATCTGAGGGAAATATCTCAAAGGGGACCCCCCCCGCAAGCCGACCTATAGACCGGCTCAGGATCTCATGCTCCACTCTCAGGAGCACTTCCACTTCCCGAGAGAACGTGCACAACACGTACGGGACTAGTAACCATAATAGTTGAAGCGCCTGGTAACACCAATCAATCAATCAACTGGTTCTTCACTCGAATCTGTTGTCTCCCTTGATTACATTGAGCGTCTCTATGCCATAAAAATGCGTTGGTCTCAGTTTTCGAAGGATTGATTCCGACCTTCCCTCGGCAGTCGATTCATTCTCATTAGGAACGTTTAGAGATAATAACCTTATATCAAATTAATTAAACAAGAATTGAGACACCACACGTTCAATTCATCGATGAAAGAATGGAAATTAAAAAAAAGATCTATTCTTCGATTCCATTTCTTTCACAGAATTGCCTTTCAGTGTCACAGCCCACGGCGCGGCGGCCGAGCATCTTCACACGTGGCGAGACGGGTCCAGCGGCGCACGCCACTCGTTCTGGTTCCCATACGACGCCGCGCGCGATGGACGCAGTGCGTTGCGGAAGGGAGCTCCGTCAGCGAGCGGGCGTCGCGGCGCCGCCGCCGGCGTCGTCCCTCCGAGTGATTCAACGCCCTGCGCAACGCCTCGGCCGCCGCGATCGCGGGCGCTCCGTGACAAGCCTCCCGGCCCAAGCGTTCCAAAGGTGTTGTTCCGACAGCGGAGATGAGGCAATCGACGAACGGTCGTGATCCGGGTGAAATATCAGAAATAACTACCTGCTACTTGCTTTCAAAGTTCACACTGGATTTAAATGTATTATTATAAATATATTATTATTTAGAATCGGTCTCGGTATGGAGTTTAACTTAATAAATGATTGAAAGAACAGAAACTTAATGACCATATTCTTCGCGGAATGACCAACTAATAATAGAAAATGATGAATATAGCCTCCAGAAAGCACTGTTTGAACTACAAAAGATAACTGAAATGTACAATCTCTGCATATCTTCTACAAAAACAAAAGTCATGGCCTTTGAAGGGATGGAACCGATTGGATCCAAATTAGTTGTATACAATTCATCTGTAGAGCAAGTTGCAAGTTTCAGTTTCTTGGGATACAAAATGTCATACAGAGGGGAAGTAGATATACACAGGTAAATTGAAAGACTAAATCGCATGAATGGAACAATCCTGAAAAACCTGAAAAAGAAAGTCAGAAAGGAAACTATGATTAAATTCTATAACGTATTAAGTATCCCAACATATTTATATGGAGGTGAAAACTGGACAATGACCAAAAAAGATAGCACAAGACTACAAAGTTCTGAAATGAAATTTCTGAGATCAGTAGCTGGTTATAAACTGAAGGACAAGTCAAAGAATTAGGAAATTCATAAAGAACTTGAAGTATGTTGCCTTCAAGAGAAAATTAACTATTACCGAAATTCCTGGACACATATCACTGAAAAGATGCAAGACAACCGCCTGCCAAAAAGAAATCTACATTACCGTCCACAAGGATAAAGAAATCCTGGCCGCCCGAAGAAGAGATGGGGTGACCAGATGGGAATGGAAGCGTAACAGGCAGTGCGTATATACCTGAAGGAGAAGAAGAAGAATGATTGATGTTTCCAAACATGTCAACTGCTACGACAAGGTCATTAGTACCGTTAGTGAGGTGAGTTTTTGTATTCCGGGAGATGATGGTGTTCCTCTCCCACTAGATGGTGAGATCCGGTGCTGACCTACATGACGACTTGCAGGCATGCATCTCCCCTAACTGAGAAACGCCCCAGCCGAGATACGTTCTAAGCGTCCGGACTGGTCTTCGGACATTTGTAGTTCTGCAGCGCATATATGTGTAAGAGGAAATTATAGGTTCAAGAAGAAAGAAAGACTGCGCGCGGTAGCTTTTGTAGCTGGTATCGCAAATCCACCACCGTGTATAAATTGAAATCATCAAATTGTTTTTCAAAGTTCAGTGCTGAATTATATTACATATGTGACGATACTTCACAAGATCAGTTATTTTGGAGTCCTATTAAATAATAATGAAAATTACATAAAATTGGCTACAGTATTATTTTTAGAGAGAAGCATTCAGAAGAAATTCCAGTCGTACAATAAATAATTTCATGTAGTAACTTCCACCGCGGCAAATGAAGCAGTGAAACTGAGTCTGAAAGTTTTTGATATATACATGCGTACGAGCATACATGTATCGTATGCATACATGCGTACTCGTACATTCATGCATGCACATACTACGTACGAACTCCATGTAATGGACAGTCGCCGCCAAAGATTTTTTTCAATTCTGCATGGGCTCTCTTTACGGACTCTTGATTCGCAGTGCACAAACCACTGAAAGAAAAAGTAAACCAATTTGTGGAGAGAATTGATAATTCAAGAAGGATGTCATTTTCCTACACAACGAAACCAAAGAGCATGAGGAAATGTTGGAAATACAAAATGCTCTCTTAGATGGTAGGTGATGGTGTGAAAATAAATTATATTTTTTTTGTCTCCCCCCCTGTATTTACAATGTCGAACATTTTATTCGCCCTATTTTTTTTTGCCCTGTTTACTTTACGATTGAAATTTCTCGTATTTAAGGGATGTAATAAAGCCACATCCCTCCCTTGTTATTTTGGCTGTTAATTATCCTAGATAATAATTTCCTAATGTCTAGGAAACTATTATCTCTCGTGCTATATAATTTTAAGAGCAGCTTGGAGAATTTTTTAAAATTAATTGCCAGCAGATTTATATCTTTTGGACACTTTTCTTAATATTCAGAAAATTAGAAAAAGTATAAGTTTTACACTATTTTTTCTACACATTCATGCTGAAATTCAAAAGTAAGAAATGGACTTGACTTATTTTGCTTCATATAGTTATCGTTATTATAGTTACATTCTCCAAAAAAGGAAAAAAAAGAAAATTATTTCTCGAAAATTTTACAAATAATGTGAAAAACGTATTACAAAATGTCAGCTTCCATCTCTTTTTAAAACTTAAAGGAAATCACAGAATAAAAACAAGATATTCAAAGTTTCCTTGGCATTTAGAATACTAAATGAATAAATGACATTTATCATAGAAAACAAAACTGTTTTATTGCTTATTCGTAGGTACCACAACTCTAAAAAAATATTCGCGTAATGACTTTTAAAATACCCTGCACCAACGGAACTTGAAGCGCAATTTCATAGCAAATTAAGCTAGAGCTTATTTCACGATTTCTTTGTTTAAGGTATGATTATAGGGTGGGGTGAGAAAAAGCGAGTCTCACCTTAACCTAAGATAAGTGGGTTGTGACCCATAGAGTTAGATTGATGCCACTAATCTTGATGTCACGGTATGATTGAACCCATAAATAAAAGACAATGCAATATTCTTCTCTGTTTCACCAATACACAAAACATTGAAGCGATATTTTTAGGTCTTACAACACGCTAGACATAATCTCAAGATATTTAAGCTGAAGCTGCACACGGAGGATGTTATTCTATGGAATAATGTTACTCAATAATGCTGCTGCGACAGATATAAAGAAGAGAATCGTCGCTATGGAAAGAAGATGGAATTCATCAAATTGGTTTGATCCAAAGGTAATGAAATACACAACTTTACTGCTACGTTTGCGTGATTTTGGGTAGGAAGTGATGCATATATCAATAGTAAAATATTTATTCAGAGAAAATATATTGTATTTTCTTTATTCTCAAAACAAAATTATTATAATGAAAATATTTGGCCTGAATTTCAATAAGTATATTTTTGTATTGCTCCAGATCGTGGTTTGACTGCTGAGAGCGCAAGTTGAATTGCAGATAATCTCAATAGATTCGTGATACGAGATCCCATTAGATTCACGCAATGATATAAATAACAGAAAAATACTTAAGATCAGATTTAGAATAACAGAAGAAAAAGGAGGAAGTCATTTTTAAAGTGAGGAATTCAGTTCAGAAAAGCGAAGTTCTCTCAGAGAATGAAGGGACGTGACAACGAACACGTTCTGCTTCATCGAGCGCAAAACTCAAGTCTTCCTCTCCTCACATCTCAACTCACAGTCCTCTTGTTATTCCTTCCACCTGTGCTTCCTCCGCCGAGTTCATTTTTCAACAACGGCATTGCGACAGAAGCTTCATTCCTCGGACTCTATACACACGTGTTCGAGCGCCCCGCTGTCGCTGTTTGTGTACAAAACACACGCTCAAACTCGCGCCCTTCCATGTCTCAACGGCGATCTGCGCGATCCAATACGTAGTTGTTTTGCAGAGAGACTGACAGTTCCAGGTTCTTCTCACTGAGCGCACTGGTTTTTCGCCCTTTCCTAGCTGCAATGTGCATGTATATTGTATGCGCGCGTTCATTCTATAACTACTTTTTAGGGCGCAGTATGCCCTTCCTTACTCTCCACGATCCACTTTTCATTCCATCTAGTATTTAATTGGACACCAACGCAGCTCAAGGTTGGATGTGCGCTTCCTTAATTTTACCACATCGGTTATTCAAAAGTTCAAACAAACCCTTTCATCGAGAGTTCAAGCACGAAAGTTATTTTTTTCGAAAGCTCGTTTTCAATATCCAATGAAAGGGACGTGCTCGATGTATAACATGAGCAGAGACACTGAATTCTTGCTTTTCTTGCTTTGAGGTAGTCGCTCTTCTAACTTTCGCAATTGAGTTGTATTCAATCAAAAAAACAAACAAACAAACAAACGAGATCAACTGCTTTCTATAACTTTCATGCATTTGTAAAAGTAAAATTGAAATGTAAAATATCAGTATTAATCAAATACTCACGAAATAATTTACCACGAAAGTAAGGAATATTAAAAAAATAAACAAACCCAAGAGCATATCAACAACATACACGTTCTCAAATTATTTGTAACAGTTACGTAATATTATAATAGTGCAACTTGAGACCTAATGAAGCTCCTTCCTTTTGTAAAAATCTCTTTTCATAAAAAGAAATGCGAACGATTGAATAAATAGTTTTAATTTTTGAAAACTCAAAAATTTCCTTTAAAATGTCTCTTAAGCCAGAAAAGTAGATAAATTGTGCTATATCGTTAGAGGATGTTTAACGGAAAAAATTGGGAGACTTTTTTTAGAAAATATTGTGTACGTATTTTGGTAAAACGGACATGTTTTGATTCAAAATTACGCAAAATCATCTACTGTTTTGAAAAGCTTTAACTGAAATCATTTTAAGAGCTAATACAGAGGAATAGATTACATTATGACATACATATCCAATTTCAATGACTAAAGCTATAGGATAGGTTAAAATAAAATTGAACATCTGCAACTTCGAAAAAACAGTGGTTTTAATAATAAGCGGATTTACATAATATATATGGTTGGATACTTCTCAAAATTAAAATATTCGTTTCTAATTCGTGAGGCCGTGAATTAAGTTATAAACTTCGTTTACGAGAATGTATAACTCTACAATCGTATATGAGATGGTTAGAACCGCAGTAGGCTATCACCGCGATGAGATCAACCTGAAGTAAGCATAAAACACTTTTCTCACCTACTGCTGAGCTGCTCTCTGGTATGGTCCGGGCTTGTTTGGGGTGGCCTTCTGATTGATTTTGCTAGAACTACATTTGTTAACCGCGCCTGAGCACCCGAGCACCCGATGTACAAATCATGAAATACGCGAAACAACGAACATTTCCTTTTAGGACTTCGAAATATTTAGCAAAACGTTATACTTATTACGTATCCAAGAGGGCCCATTAGCTGACATGTAGTAAAAGTTCTCGTAGTTAAGGGATTGTCATTTACAGTATCTTCGAAAAATATGTAGAATTTAATAGGGGTTTTCTTTTAAACTGTTCAAATATGTCATTTTCACACTATTGGGTCATTCCATGCAAAAAAGTAGGAAATCTGACACTACATCTCAGAATTTAAAAATATTTTGCCACCTTACTTATCATGATACCTGCATGAACCAGGTACGATATTTTTGTCTCATCAGCCATTGTTTAGCAACAATGGGCACTTGAAATATTAGATTAGCAGTCTGTAGACATTCCTTTATGATTTTTTTCCGATGATACGCAAACAAGCAAAAAATATTAAAGTGACACAATTTGTAGAAGAAATATAAAGGATAATTTGACACTAAAAATATTTTTTTTATTTTGAGTCTTTAACAATTAGGAAGTAAACAAATTCTAAAAAATGCAATAAATGGAAAAACAATATTTTTAAATTCTTGAATTTTGGAAGAAAAACTGCTGAAACTACTTTCAAGCTACTCTGTAAATTTCATCATGGAATCTTGAATGGTTTTAAAGTTATGAATAAAAATATCTTACCGGCGCTCCGTAAACTAACTCGTCTCAGCTGCTACAGCCGCCGCGCCCAGCCCTCTTCGTCAGCACTCGGCGTTACTTTTTTCCTCCACGGCGCGATGGTGGATTTCGCAAAACTACTTCTCTAGGATCTTCTGGTGAATTAGAGTACGTCCTCACAGCAATTTTGTTTTCTGAAACTGGAATCACAGCGTGGATACTCCGTGTTCCCGGCACTATTTTCAGACCTACGAATCTCCCAGTATTTAAAAATTCGGCCTCTACTTCATGTTCCTCTTTGCTGGTAAAAATAAAATAAATTCCTTCCACATTACTGTTCGCCCAATCAAAAAGTTCCCTAGGGGTAGTAATACAAGTTCCTTGAAGGCTTGCATAAGCTGCAAGTCTCATGATGGTTCCTCCTATACCGTCACAGGGACCTTTTCCGTGACTCGTGGCAAAAAAGTGCCATTCGGCTGGGACTTGGAAATCCTCCTTGTGATACGTGACATTGCAGACGTTCTTTCTGTTTTTATATTGACCAGCCGCGCCGTCACTAAAGTAATAAATTTTACTAATTTCAGAAAATTTCTGGAAAAGACAGTAGAGTAGTTTCTTCTGAAATAAGTGCACTGCAGCAGAATCATGTACTAAATAATCAGAAATTATTGACACACACAGATGTTGCAATGAATTATCTTCAAAATTTCTGTAATAAATAATAAATGGATGTATTGTTGCTTGAGATTTGTTCCAGTGGCAACCTTGAATCGCATCCTGAATAACGAAACTATAATTTTCGGAGTAATCACCAATGACAATTAATTCTCCTGGTTGAACGGAGTTTTTCAATTGTTTTAAATATGATGATTGAGCTCTCGCTATAAAGTTATGAGCTTTGAATTTTTTAAGGTAGGTGATAAAATTACTGACGAAATTTTCAGCATTTGCTTTAACAGTAATAATTTCGGCTCTGTCAGTTGTTGTCCACTTTTTGTAAATCATTTCTTCAACAAGGTTGTTTTTAAGGCTGAAATTTAATAACTCAGAAAGAGTTTCTGATTCTGGGCACTCACTGCATTTATTGAGAAAGCAATTAGGAGAAGGGCTTTCACAAACCAGCTTTTTAATGAAACAATCAATTGTGTTCCTTTGTGCATCATCTTGATGAATATGTTCCAAGCTCATACACATCAATTTCGTGTTTTCGCATATTGTGCACACGCAAACATTGTGAGTGCCTGGTGATCCAGCTAAGACACATTGCTTTGGCCGCATACCAGCAAAACTCGAGAACCCGATTTTATAATTTGGGTGTCTTTTTTTAAATTCTCTGTACAGCTCTTTTAAATTCCCTAAAAGTAGCCGTTTTTGCTTTTTTACTTTCTTACCCTTTTCTTTGACAGATTTTGTATCCTTCATGCCAGCCATAATCCTACTTATATCATCCTCTTGATAAAAACCTTCTACAAGATCTTTTACATCACAAGGAAGATTGCGCTGATATTTTCTGTCAGGGTAAGTCATGACACCCTTCTGATTTTGTGTTAATTTTGCCGTACGAGCTACATGAAGAGATACGCTAAATTCGACCATTATTTTTTGTTCACTCCAACTTTTTGGCAAACACGTTAAAATCATATATTTCTCATTAGCTGTTTTAACATTTGAAAATTTTTCTTTGAATTGTGTTAACATTTCTTCTCCATCATTGCTTTCTGTACTCACATGAAATAATTCAGAAACTGCTTTATTTACGGCACTCACCTTTCTCCTTGCGTACGATTTCTCTCGGGTTTGCTTTCGCAATGACAATGGTGATTGACCCAGAGGAATCAAAATGTTGTTTACATTACTGATCGTGGCTTCCTCTGCAACTCCTGGGGCTACGTTCTCCTCTTCACTTGATTTTTTCACTTCACTGTCTGTTTCAGTTGAGTCACTAAGATCTGTATTGGGTATTTTAGATATTTTGAGACGACACAGATCGCATATTGCTTCACCTACCACTAAACTCGATATTTTCTTCCGCATCGCCTCTGTTATCTTTCTCTTACCCACCCGACTTTTGTGCTTCTCAAGTCCGAATGGATTGCAGCACCAAAGCGTGTTAAACAATCTTCGGCATTTTCTATCACGATGTATCACTGAACAGTAACACTCGAAAACTAAGCCTGTAAAGTGGTGTCAGGATCCCTTCGAAAGCATCGATGGATATCCCTAGGGAATGAACTTGGCGGTGCCTGCCTACGACCTAGCCTCACCCCTCGCTCGGCAAGGGCACGCGACTTTGAACCTTAAGAGCAAAATGCGCGTATACTTTTTACTTAATAACTTACGTATTTTTTAAGATTCCATCGCGACACTTTGCAGAATGGTTATTTATTGGTTCTTCTTGCAGTGTGTAAAATATGAAAGAAAAGAAAATGTTGTTTTTGAAGAAAAATGTATTTGTTTAATTTATTAGCATTTTTTATTATAAACAAATGTCTCAATCCTTAATATATTATCAACTGCTTAAAATATGATCATTTATCTTCAAAATAGTGTGCCCGTTTTTGAAGTTTTATTCATTTTTTGAACGTCATAATTATTTTCATTATAGAGTACATTGTGTCATCGTCTATGTTTAACCCGCAATTGTTGCTAAACTACCAAAGATATTAATTCCATACAATGTCTTTTAACTCTTCATTATTAGTAGATTAACATAATAAAATATGAAAAAAATCTGAGACTCACTGTCAGAAAACTTGAAATTTTGCATGGAATGACCCTATTCCAAATCAATACGATTATTTGTGTACGCGAAAGACTGCCAAAAGGAAATGTCGCGATAGAAGTGTGACTACAGAACAGCTGTATTAAATTATGTTATTCGAATCTGCCAAAAAGGGTCACTTTTCGATTTGAAGCCTACGATGTAGACATTCTTAATTTGCAGATGTTTCAAAAATTTAATTGCTACGAGACACCTGTGTGCCAAGAAAAGACTGTACTATTTTGCGACGTTTCTATTCAAAGTTCATGCGATTGTGAGTTGCTTTCATGAACCCTACGAGTGCTAAGAGTCCTGTCTACCTAAGTGAGAACGTGACCAACGAACTCCCGGAAAGTCACAGATGGTGTGTACGAATGAGTTAGGAGGTACAAGACCTTCAATAGGCTCCAAATATCCTTTTGAGAGCCACTCAAGCTTTACCAAAAGATGTCGAGAAAAGGATGGGTCGTAAAAGTGTTTCTCTTACAATTGATGCTTTTGTGAAAGAGTACCGTCCACAACAATTTCCTCTCACTCAATGCCTTTTGCACAGTTAGTGATTTGATCACGGTTTCTTTCTGTAAAAGAATTGATGCGAAGATGTTTCTGGTCTATTGTATTATTGATTTGAGGAAATGAAGATGAAATGATAAAAAGGAATTTGCTAATCTAAACGAATCGCAATCCGTTTTTTTCCATCTCTTAGAATTCTTGTAAACGAAGTAACGGAATATACATGTGTATGCATTTGTCTTGTGCAAACTCCGAATATTGTCACATTAAAGATTATACAACTGTATTGAGTTGAATTCTCTTTGAGACAGAAGAGGCCTGTGCATTAAGGAGTCCGGTTTACTACTCAGATCTCAGTGAGACCAACTTCATTAGGTACGGAACGCCGCGACCAAGATTACACAGTAGTTTTGCCCTCATGGCTATTGTTTATAACGACTTTTTAATTGTAATGCATTTCTGTAATCCGAGGGTCACGAGGAGGATTATATTAAAATTAGCCGCTGGTTATTATTTTTGCCTTATGTATATCTATATTAAGGGGCTGAGATGTTGGCGACCAAGTACAGGAAAGTTTTAATTGATAAAAAAATTAAAAATATAAAACTATATATAACATAAATATAAAACAGTGAAAAAAGGATTTTTTTATTATATTAACGTGTTTTATTATGTATATTAATATGTCTTAGAAAGTGAAAGAAGTACTGATTACGGAGAAGGATTCCCGTAAATTTTAACGAATCACATTAAATGGGAGCATATGGAAAATGAAAATGTTAGTACTCATACTTAATTCGTACACGTCACGGTTCTGTAAGCAATTATTTGACGTTACAACTGATAATTAGAATAAATATACGCTACACTCAATCAGTTAATATGCAGTATACAAGTGAAACCGTAACGTTACAAATGAGAAGATTTTTGCATCCAGCATCATGGGTATGAAATCCATTCTTCGTTTATTACAAAATGAGTTATGTGGAAGTAGTAACTTTTCAGTGCAGTTTAATAAAATTCAGAATTGATAATAGATTTAAATAAATTGTACAGAACATCCACTTAAGGGCGATGCTTTGTTGAGTTCCTACTACTGAGAATATATTTACAGAGTAATAAATATTACCTTCGACTACGCCAGTTGATCACTACTTCTTTACATTTTGTAAGACCGCAAAATTATGATAAAATTGTAATTTTAACATGTTTTATTCGAAGACGGTTTCGTTTTTTTAAAATAGTATAAGGAAGAAAAGTATTGGAATGACCTGAATAATACGATCTCGAATTTTCGGCTGTAAACCGCGTTTCAAGTTGTTTTGACTAGCAACTTCGCACACCGAGAGGATTAAAGTCTATTGGTGCTGTTCCAAAGATGGTTAAAATTTGTGTAGGTGGAGAGGAGATACGCGCTATTTTGTATCCGAAAATCGGATACGTATGAATGGAAATGTGTATAATTTTAATTTTGTCAGATTAAAAGCTTTTGAACTGAAACTTGATAATTATGTCAGGAGTAAGATTTGTTATGCCACTCCGGGGACTATTAACACAATTTTGGGGGGTACTTTACATGAAACGTTGCAACATTTTCAAAATTATCAGAAAAACAATTTTTGCTTTAAATTAGTTGCTGAGAATATTTACAAAAATAATTTAGTTCCAATTTTCAATAAAAGGAATGAAATTTTGAAAACTGAGAAGTTCAAATTTATTTTCAAACCTGTCATACATGTTCATTATAAAATGTTAAATTATTAAATGATGTCATGGACTTAAAAAGATTATTTTTCAAAGCAATAGTTTAGCAATGACTAGTGACAATGACTAGTGACTAGTGAGATTAAGAGGAGGAAAAACAGGACACTGCAAGCTGAGCCATCGATACTTGATTGATGGAACTAATCCCACATCATGTGAGCGCTGCAATACGGCTTGGACCCTGTCCCACATAGTCAATCATTGCCCTTTTTTCCAACACAGCAGACAGAAGCACCATTATGACACAAGTTTGAAATGTATACTTGAATGTGAGAAGTATCAAGGAAGAATTGAACAATTCTATAAGAAGAGTGGAATATTCGGCCAAATCTGAATTGTAATGACAATTTCGAATACAATCCAGGATCTAGAAAAACACTGTGAAAAATAATGCAAAACTATGGTACTTCACCTGACCAACCCTTAAAGAAGTGTGGCATGTTCCATACTTGTTATCTGTCTATGTACTGGAAACAATCTGCATTACTGTATCTTGTACAGAATCTGTGAAACTGATGAAAATGGCACCTCACTTGAACAACACTTCAATGATTTGTTCCACACTACGTCTCTTTCTATGTAGTAGGATCTTGACGTACGTACCGACTTCCTCAGAGTGTTTGTTGATATATTATATACAACTGCCATTTTATCCGGTGTTTTAATTTTTTTGTTCATTCTTCTCCAGAGATTTCTTTGCATGCCAATTAGTATACGTATTATTGTTACTACTCTTTTCTTTTTTGCATATAGTCTTTTGTAAACAATGTACTGTATCTTGTACTGAATATGTAAGCCTTCCAATAATCATATATGTGTCACTGTTGTAATGTATATTTTTTTCATTCGGTCATGGCCTAGCTGTCGATGCGACATTAAATAAATTTAAAAATGAGGAGGAAAATATTGGATATGTCGCGCATTCTCACCAGTCGCGCATTCACATTCTGGGATTATCTTGTTGTACACCATGTAAAATATTTAATTTGTTTTTTGAAATACAAGATATTCTTATACCCTTCTTAACGTATAATTTTTTGTTTCACTTTGAAAAGGCAAATTATATCTGTTTCCTCGACCACAACCTTGGTCATTTTTCCACAACATTTCCGAGCTTCTCTGTCCGGAGGCTTTCTTTTAACCTAAAATATTTTAAAACGTATGGTTATATGTTCTAAAATTACAAGTACACTATTTCATCACTGTTCATATCTGAGTATTAAAGTCAATAAACTACGTTTTTCTCCCTATATTACTCTATTGTATTACCCTGTATTACCTCCCTGTATTACATAGTATTGGATAATTTTCTTCTCGTAGTAAATTCAACTACTTCAATCTGCACTTTTCTTCATAAGCATTCTGTGTTCTATAACAATTTATACATTTTTTAATTCCACCAATGAGGGGCCAGCCGAGCGATTCGATTCTTTGGGCCTTCCAGCGCCGCATACTAGTGCGCCCCCTTTAAAAGACCGCGGGCAAAATGGCGCGCGAGGTTTAACCGTTTGGCGTAACAGAGAAAGAGCGGAAGTGTTAACATTATCAATCACGTGACAGTTCCGAGTAAATCCTCCGGAAAAGGTGGCTCAGGGCCTCACCTGATGTCACTGCAGTGCATCTAGCTGGAAGGTCTTTGGGTTCAAGTCCCGACGGTGGCAGGATTTTCTTGACAGAATTCAGCTTGACAACTAAATCGAATTCAGCCGCTGTCTGGGGGAGAAGTATAGAGGCCGGCTGCTCTGATCGGTAGTTTTCTGTGGATTCTCCAATCAACAACAGGTGAATACCGGGGCAGTAAGTTAACAAACGGGTTGTGGACCGCGTACGATCTCTCCTTTCTCTTCCTCCTTCCCTTACTTACAGACACACTCACATGCACAAAACGATCACACTTGTCGGGAGACCAGAGCTTAGAGCTGTCCCGGCTGGGGCAGTGCCAAGCTGGCGGGAGATACCTTGTTGGGGAAAATTCCCATAAGCCGACGTAGGCCGGCGCCGAATCTCGCCATCCGGTCGGGATCATCGCCACCGTCCGCGAGACAAAATGCACTACACTTACGGGACCAATAATCCTAACCGGAATTACAAAAACGCCAACAAAAAATCCGAATGTAACCTAACTTCAGCACTAGCGTTCTCTCGTTCTCCCAAGCATCCTCCGCTTGCGGGCCCCGCGCCTTCCTTCCCGTTCGCGTGAGGCGTGGCGCGGCGCGGAGAGGGCGGCGGCCCCATCGCCGCGCCGCCCACCGCCCAGCGCCGCCTCCGGCGCCGCCCCCGCGCGCCGCCACGCCCTCCTCCGCGGGAGCGCCCGCTCTCCACGGCGCGCTGACCCGCGCGGGTCGCCCCGGGTCGCCTCTTCCCCCACCCGCCCCCGCCCCCGCCCGCGCGCCGCGCAGTCACAGGCGCGGAGAAACCGACAGCGCCTCCACGCGTTGGGAGCTGCAGCTCGTAACTCATACAGTCGATTTTTAAAGAAATCATCTTCTTTCAAACGATTTTTAATAGGGTTGTGACAAAACATGGATATGTCGAAACCGATGTTCAAATTTAAAAAATCCAGTGCCTGTGCTGGGTGAGGTCATAATTTGACAGTGGGCGTGTTTGTTAATTTATAATAACGACATGAAAGTCAAAAAATAATAACAATTTTTAAATTTGTATCATTGGATTGCATAATGCAAAAATAATATATAACATTTATCAACGAAAACTGTTTGATTTCTATTTATAAAGTACTATAGTATTATTCTCTGGTATATAGATTGGTAAGTCAGCTTATTCCACTATGGGCTACGCAAAAATTCATATTAAAATTATTGAAGGGAGAGTATAATTTGTCTATTCTATCCTTCGAAACTACTGGAGATAACCCGAGGCCCAAACTTAGAATCATCCCTAACAAGAGAAATAATACCATTCTGTTTTTTGCCAGTTTCAATATCTACGATTGGTTGTTGGCGTGAAAATATTACTAGAAAAATCAAAATTAAAATCATATCCCTATTTTTTGACTTCATGTTAGGAAAACTACTTCATTTCTGAATTTGATGGAACATTTTCTAAATTTTAAAACTTGCGAACATACGTTTCTCATATTCCTGTAAATCTATGGAATATCATAACATGAAAGCCTAATTAAATATATAAAGAAGAAATTGTCCATAATTTTATTCTGTGTGTGAGTTAATAAGCTAGATCATAAGAAATTCGACTGTAACTTAGAGAAAATGGAAAACGTGGGCAGTGAGATAAATGGAAACATACTACGTTCAATGTGTTTCTGGAGTGCCAACGTGAAGGAACATTATTAAGTAATAAGTTAAGGTCTGTTATATTGTTAAAAAGTGTGTGTTTTAAAAATATCAGAAACTATCTATATTAAGGAACATTAGCTACAGCTGCTGATGTTATTCATTTCTAATCATTCTCCGCTTTTTTAGTAAAAATTGACGCCTCCCAGACAAATAATCGATGCCTCTCTAATCACACGGCGGCGGGCAAAAGGATTGTACTTGTATAACATGGTGGCCGGAGATCATGTAACAGAATTGTTCAGATTGTGTTTCAGTGTTTTATCCAAGAATGTTTGACAATTTATCAAGAGAGAATTAGTTGAATCAAATAAAACCATAGTAGTCAGTGTTATAATTGTGATCAATCCTGTGACCGGGATTTGGCGTGGTCGTTAAACAACACCGATTTCTATGCCCCCTTCAAAAAGTTTCCAAAAGTTGCTAAGACAATTTCGGCTAGATTCTATTACACTAGTTGGTTGGCTGAGGTTGCCCATCTTTTTGGTCCTGAAAATATGAACTTTGGAAAACATAAGTCCAACTGTGTCTCTCGAGGTACGTCTGTACTAGTATGTAGTCGCATAGGTTGACGGAAAATGTTTTCGAGAAAAAAGAACAAATATTACTGATTAGAACTTCTGATTTTCAACCAATAGCTAGCATCAAACAATAAGAGCATTTGATGCCTCTTTCTAAAATAAAGTAGTTTACGTAATAGATATCAAGAAATGATCTGTACTGCAAGAGTAAAAATCATCATTTCTTTCCAAATACGGCCCTTTCCTAGTCGCCATTAGCGCATATTACCTATGAATCAAAGTCACAAATACATTCTTGGAGTTCTCGAGAAGACGTGGAACAAAGAAAGCCAGTAACGAGCTGAGAAAACTTGCCAATCAGATAGATCAAGGCAGTTCGCGTAGGGAAGCGATAGATCGACCTTCGTTGGTATGCGAAGTTACCTTGCGGTAAATAGGAGATACGTGTTTTTTGTTCTGTAGTAGAACACGTTCTTTGACCGTCGGCGGTCTCGTTAAAGAAGGAAAAGCAGGGAGACTTACGCCAGTTAAACTGGGGTGAGACTCAGTCCAATGAAGCGCCGAAGTCTAAAAGGCGCTGTCATTCCACGCTCTCGCTTTTTTGAAGGCAAGGATGCTCTTACATACATCACATGCTTCAAAGTGAAGACGGTTGAGTTCTTTGGCAGGTTTGATTAATAGTTCTGAGGGCACGACTCCAAGAAAGTATTTGGCACGATGGTTGTGAATTCAAATTGTCTAACATCGTTTTCAAATATCTAATTCTAAAGACATTTTTGTAGAGATTGGTAATTTCTTTGACATTTTCTACTGAAAATAACTAGGGAGGCGCAGACGGTTATCTTTCTTTAATAGCTTCCCTTAAACTTACAAAATTAAGTGAATATAATCTATAGTTCAATGGCTGCAAGCCTGGAACAACTGAAAAAAGAAAAGGTTTGAAACGAACGGTTTTTTTTCTTCCTTCTCTGGCGGCTGAAATTTACGGATCACAGTCTAATAATTAAGGTAAAAGCACCAGTAGTGCGAACGGTTAAGGGCATATTGACTCTTCCTCTAAATTCTTTCGACGCAGTACTAAATTCATTAACATACCAATGGCATACTACATCTTTCTGATCCTTTGTCTAAAAATGGCCAATTTTAATTTACTTATTTCCAGATCCCAACTATGTTCCTGTAATGGCCACTTGAAAATTGCAAAACTTGGATAGTGATTTAGTAATGACTATATTTTCAATGTGTTTAGACCCAGAAATTCTAAAAAAAGTGTCAGTTTATGCTAAATTATTGCAACTCAAATATTAATAAGATGTTTGCAACTTATTCTTTATGAATGAAAGAATAGGAAAGAAATGAATTAATGTCGTTGAAACGGCCACTTCTGAGGCAATGGTTACCAATGTAGTTTTTCTAATGGATTATAAAAAATTGCCATTATCAAAAGGCTTCATAGAATTTATGTTGCTAATTATTATAAAAGTTTAGTAAATAGTTAAAAATTAATGTTTTTCAAGTTGTACCAGTGTTGCAAATCATGTACCCAAGGAACCCGTGAATATAATTAATACTAGTGACTTGCAGGAGCAAAAATGCTGTTGAGCAAAACCTCACAAAATGATTTTTCAGAAAGTAATACTAATACTGGCCAAGGGCCACAAATAAATTACTCTCTTACAACACTACAATAAATTAAAAACTTTAATGAAAATATTCTTTAATTTTCGTAACGAGTGACGCACTCGTTATGAGAATGAGTCGATACGCCCAACATGCGAATAGGCGGAATAACACAATCAAATGTAATAAATTTTTCATCATAATCAAAACAGACAGTTTTTGTTCTTCTATCGAGTTTCTAGGTATAAAACTAAATAGTAAATTTCTTTCACAAAGCAGGAGGCTGCATCATTTTATTTCAATTTCTGGACACATTGGACATTATTAATGTAGTTATTAACAAATTATTAATAACCCTTATATTATAGTCTCAGAGAACCAACGATAATTGTTTCATTTTTATAGGTTCCAATTTTTTAGAAAGCGAACGTCATTGCTATTGTTTCTCACGTGCTATTTGTTCAAAATACGTTGCAATTTATCACAAGTATCTGTTATATTGCGAGTTATTACAGCGCCTTCGTCCCTGAGTAAAAAGTATCCGATATATTCCCAAAAAAAGTGAACTTTGAAAATACATTTTGGAAACATTTATAGCATTACATGTTTTACTATAATTAGTTTAATACATTAATGAAGATATACATGAAAATGAAAGAGACTTTTATCATCAAACACTAATATTGATGCGAGAAAGCAGATTATTTTACTCATTTCTAGAGCAAATTGATTTGAATAAATGAGCGCATTTGCACATTATTAGTTAGATCGATTTAATTATTTATCAAAATGGGCAAAAACGTCAATAAAATCAAAATTTAAGACTGAACTTCGGAGCCACCCTCTCCTTGCTGGTTTATTGAACCTTCCGAATTTCAGTATTACTAGGGATCAATAACTTTCTTTTGAGAAAGGTTGAACTTGCATTGCAATACAATATTATCGGTATTCTTCTAATCTTTAAAGTTCTAGGTTTTTAGCATAGTTCCCTTGCAGATAAATACGATACGATGTCAAATTCCTATTTGATTGACTACATCTAACGTTCAAAAAACTGTATTTCTGAATTGCCTCATCATACGTCATACAATTTACCAGGGTCCCCGCCACACGGCTGGCAAGACTTCGTAATAAATTTTAGTATAAAGACATTTTCTTGCCAATGATTTGGTTGCTGTGGACGGATTGAATATGCATGGAGCGTCTTCGCAGTTTACACCAGCATTGTCTTCGCTATCGATCAATCACGGTTCCTCGAGAGAGGCTTTTTACAGTCGGGCCTGGGCGTGTCGGGGAGTGGCCCACGCCAGTGCGCGTCGAATGCCCGGCGCGGGTCCATTGGCAAGCGATAGCCATCGACGCTGCTGCATGATTCACGAATTTCGAAGCGTTTTTAATTGCGCCGGGCGCGTCTTCTGAGTCACGCGCGTGCGCCCGCGGAACGCGACAGCGCCCCGCGCGCCATGGCGCGGCGCGTGCGACGGCGCACGGTGGGACGGCCGGCGCGAACCACCGGGCGAAAGATGAGTGATGTTTTTCTCTGGTGACTCCTATTAATACCAGGTGAGTGGTGAATCAGTAACTTTAACAAACGGCGCACGAACAGCGTGCGATCATTCTTGCCCATTCTTGTCCCCTCCACTCCTCTTACACACACGCGCGTGCTCGTGAACGTACTACAGTTCCACACATTGGCCGATTGAGTGATGTTTCCGGCCACGACAACTGATACGGTCATTAGCCACGTTGGTGTAGTGAAGTGTTGTCAAGGTCGATGCCACGAGCGGGCGTCCGTGGCACGAGTGGCTCAACGAAATCGCCCGTCCACGCAATTCGTCCCTCCGCCAACCAGAGACAATGCCATCCCTATTGTAAAACGACGGGGTTACTACTACTCGTAATAGTTTCCTTTTCCAACGCTAGTTGCGCAGAGAGGCTCGTGGCATTCTACGGTACCACGACGCGTGTCACAGCCATCAGTAGAAGACCTTGACCCCACTGGTGTAGTGAATGTTTTTTTCCGGGAGGTGGCGCTGTTCTTTCCCCGCTGCATGGTGAGATCCACCGGTGGTCCACCGGTCGATTCATCGATGTTTCCGAGCACGTCAACTACTATGGTAGGTAGATTGTTAGTAATTTCGGGCGCGTCAATTACTGAGATCATTAGTTTCATAAGTATAGTGCAGTTTTTTCATCGGGAGTTGGCGGTGGTCTTCCCCCGCTGCATGGCGAGATCCGGCGTCGACCTAGCGTTGACTAGCGGGATTTTCTCAACCAGGTATCTCCCACCAGCGGGGCACCGCCCCAGCCGGGAGAAGCTCTGTGCCCCCCACCGGTCTCCCGGCATGTGTGGTAGTGTAGTGCGTGTTAGTGTGTGCGTGGAAGGGGAGAGGATAAAACAGGAAAGATTGCGCGCGGTTAATGACCTGCGCTTAGCGTGCAGTTAGTATCGAAAGTACGCCATCGACAAGACCTAACCCTAGGACATCCCGTCATAATCGCTGCAGAGTCAGGCTGGCTCTGAGCTAAACTCAGATGCTAGAAGCGGGTTGATTGATTGATTGATTATTTAGTGATTCCGTGCGCGTTAATAGCTATGGTCCCGTAAGCCATTGCATCCTGGGAGACGGCGGTGTTCCCCTGTGCTACAACATAAGATCTGGTGCCGGTATACATGTAGGATTTCGAGGTTTCTCTCCTTCAAATGTCCCCCCTAGGGACATGGCCTCATCAGGAACAAGTTCTAAGCTTCAGGGTAATCTTTTAACATGTGTGGAATTGTAGTACGTTCACGCGCGCGTGTGTGTGTGTGTGTAATGGGAGTGGAGGAGACAAGAATGGGTAAGAATGATCACACGCTGTTCGTGCGCTTTTTGTTAAAGTTTGTCATGCGTACATTTACCTCTATTAATATCACTCACCTGGTATTAATAGGAGTCACCAGAGAAAACTACCAAACATATCAGCTGCCTGTTAGTACTGAAGAGCTTATATCGAACGTGACGTATCTCCATTTCCGTTTGTTTTGTAGTTTTACTAATAAATTTATTCTCAATTCGCATCTCCATTATGCAGCCATATTTTGTATTCAAAAATTGCATTTCTCCTACGTTAAACGGTATTTGAAAACTATTGAATCGTATCTTGAGCTATAAGGTGTGAAAAAGGTCACCTTCCTGAAAAAATTGTTTCATGGTGATAAGTTTTTTGCTAAGGCGTTTATTCAGCGAACAGTCGGTTACCCTTTATGTCCTGATAGATCGCATATTCAAACATACATTAGACACCAACACACTTGCGGGCTACTCTGATCTGGGGCTAGAAGAACGCGAGGCCCTCCGCCACAACACATACATGAGAGACTAAGGTGAAACAACCATGCCCACTTCAGGACTCGAAACCGCGACCGAAGCGCTGAGTCGATCATGCTTCTAGCCATCTCGGCCATCCAGGCCGGCTGGAGATAAGTAAATTTAGAAATAAGCTTTTCAGTTCTCCTTCAGACATTATGCGGACTAGCTACTTAGCTAGGTTAAGACCATATGCTTCCGACCTAGCTACGCAGCGATCAAATTCCATCGTTGTACTCAAACCTCAGGACCTCCCGACGCTGAGGAGGAAACGGTAAAGCTGTCACAGAGCCTTGATAATTGTTGAAAAGGAGCGGAGAATGCGTACATTTGCTGTGAATGGTATTAGAATTTGGAGCAGCGCCGTTGGTTTTTGTTTGCCCATTCGCCTTCCAGGACAACAAGTATTTTACGGAATGCGTAATTTTGAAGTACGTGGCCTGTTTTTATGATTATTTTTAAGAAATAACAGAACGTTGCCAGAGAATGAATGGGTTAGTTGAACATTTACTACTTAGACTTTTATATTTAATAAAATATGTCATATTCAAAACATTGTTATCATTTTTTGTTATTTATTTCATTTTGCTGAAATTTCGAATCATATAGATTGTAGCAGATAATGTTTCTACCTCCTATCACATATCATGACGAAATATAAGCAGGAATGTTATAAGTAAATTGTTATAATGATTGAATTGCAAAACCCTGCATCCTTTTGCATTTATAATAATTCAAGATGATCAGGTTATTTATTATAAATTATTAATTATAATGTTATTTGAAATCTAACGCTTTTTAGAAAAATAAACATTTTCTTGCAGGTTTGATGAGTTCCGCACTATTCGAATTACAGACACATAAAGTATTCATGCAAAAATGAAAAAGCGATATTTTTGTAGACCACGACTCTCGAAATTTGTTTGTTAACTGTTGAATAAGATAGTACGCAATTACCGGGAGGGGATTTTGTCCAAGTAAATTGACAAATGTCTACTGTCCGTGCGGCGTGGGTGGCACAGGCGGCGATCCCAGTGACCTCCGCGTCGCACCGCGTCGGTAGAAGCCCCACCAAACCGCCACAGGACAGAGCAGCGGATCGAGCACTAACTTTACAATCTCATTGAAGATGCGCATACATCTGGCACACTATATACATTCCCCACTAGCAAGGAAGGAAAAATAGGGGGCGGGCAGGAGAACACGAGAGAGAAAGAGACAAAAATGAAAGAGGAATGAGCCGGCAGGAACGGAGAGGAAGGAAATTGCCCGACTGCATCCCGCGTTCAGGATTCCCCCACACAAGCTTGCCAGCTAATCCTCTTTTACTTTTGGCAACCTCACAAGACACAGCCCGATTGCATCCAGGCCAATGTTTCGAGAGTGAAAAAAGAGGAAACAGTTTAAGTTTCCATTCATTAGTCACGCAAATATATGTTCTCGCATCAGGCGAGAGAAAACCTAAAACACTTGTGAATATAGCAGAATATTTGCAATTATGTATGTTATCTAAATAAAATATAAATATTTTATTTCTGCAAATTTTAAGGGAAGACTACGGCTCTCTTCTTCCTCCTCTGGAGCAGCCCATAGAATACGTAGAAATATTTTAATCATTTAAAAACATTTTATTTAGTTTTTTATTATTATTTTGATTTAGTTGAATTTCAAAATTACAAGCTTTCTTTACTTTAACTGTTACAATACAAAATTAATACAAAATGAACAACGATTAAAGGAGCTTTTGTTCTTTTTTCTCTTCATGTTCTTCAAATATGAAAGCAAAAGTTCGATCTAGGAAGCAATGATACCTTTGTGACATCTTCCTTGTAGTCACGAGAAAAAACAAACGAGAAGCAATCCATAACGGATTGCTTCTCGTTTGTTTACCTACCACTTAAACCTTTAACTTACCTCTTCCAAAAAGCATGACTTTTTTTGGGAGAGGTAGGTAAAAGGTTTAAGAAAAGTTGACCGCGGGATGCAATTGGCATACGTCTGAGAGAAATGATGCCGGGTTCATTATTGGGGTTCCGAATTTGGAATACTCCGACTATAATGCCCTCTTATCTTAGAATGAAAATAATTAATGTTGAAATAATGAAAAAGGGTATAGCACTCGGCTGTTGAAGGCCTGCTGGCAAAGCATAAATTACTATTTAAGAAAATGAAATGGAGAGGATAGCACGAGAAATGAATTAAATTAGATAACTTAGATATTGAAAGGTCAACAATGATCAAAAAAAGTAAACTTTAATTAGTATTTAAAAATTAAAAACATAAAAATGTTGACTAATCACATCACTTCTCACTTTATGCTTTAGAAACAATCAGAAATAGCAAACTGAGAAAATTCGGTTTATAAACAATGGTGTTTGTGAAAATTGCAACACCAAGGAGGAGACATACTATTACAATGAAATTTATTCCACAGATTAGGAATATCACAATATACAAATGATTCGAATTACAGAACTGTACCTGCATTTTTGACCTTGAGTATTCAGTGCGATGTGAAGCCGTCATGCGTTGCCATAAGAGCCTCTACACGTCGTGGTATTGATTCAAAGAGAGTCTGGATACGTTGCATGGAAACATACAACCACGCGATTTCTATGCGTGACCACAATGCATAGATAGTGGCTGCAGGAGGACCAGAACGAACAAGTTGCCGACCGGTCATATCCCAGATATGTTTAATGGGCAACATGTCAGCCCAACGTGCAGGCCAAGGAAGTAGGGGTACCCGCCGTTCTTCGTAGAATGCTTGCACATTCCTCTCCACATGCGGTCGGTCATAGTCCTGCTCAATTATGTCATGTGTAGTTACTTGCAGGAGGGGCAGTACCTCTAATCTAACTGTTGCTGTTCAGATTGTCATAAATGCGTATGAGGCGAGATCGCACATTATGACTAATGGTGCCCCAAAACATCAGACTTGCCGTTTGTCCGCTATGGCGTGGAACAATCCAGGCTGGCAGATTGCGATCACCACGGAAGCGTCTAACACGTACGCGGCCATTGGTGTAACAAAATTGAAACGGGACTCGCTCGGAGATTCTATATTTTTCCACTCAGCACACCAGTGAACACGTTTACGATCCCATTGCTCTCTGAGGCATTGGTGGTTTCTTGTCAACGGAATCCGACGCAGTGGTATGTGTGTCACCAGTCCAGCACTCAGCAGGCTGCATCGAACCGTCGACGCGGACATGATCACACCCCTTGCAGTGCTCCAAAGTCGAGCCAACTGTGGTTGTGTGATCCAGTTTCGCTCATCGCTGTGCACGACCCTCCACTGATTCCACTCACGCATCACTGTCGTTGCAGTGCGCCCCGTTCGAGCCTCAATGTCACAGTACGACAAATCCGCTTTTGGAGACCGATCATTCTGTCCCATTCGATCTCACTCAGATGCTGATATTGCGTCCTTTGGAATAGACGAGGTGTACCGGCACTTGCTTGCACGTTTCCGCGACATTTGACGGCTCTACACCTACTGTTGTACGGCGAAACACTGATCTGACCTGTTACCCAAAGAAGGGTGCTGCTAGGCCAACATGCAAAATTTAATCCTTTCTTATGGATACATTGTTCTATACATCCACTGATTTTTAAGTGATTCTGGCCATTCCTTTTGGGTGTTGCAATTTTCACAACCACCAGTATATTAGATACACATCAGAAACAACATACAGAAATCTAACAGACGACGTTCCAGTGTCTGCGGCAGCAGCGGATTTTTTAACAAATTTTTCTTGCCCACATAATTCATAGGTTCACACGAAGAAATTTTTATTTTAAAAAACATTTTTTGAAAATGAAATTCTACGTTTTCGGAGTTCTAAATTCTAAATTTTCCCCCTGCGAGTGTGAGATATATTTACTCGTTTTATTATAGATACATTTATTACTAATCTTGCTGTGCTCCTGAAGGAGAGGAGTATAGAAAATAAGTTGTTTATTGTATTGTGATTACAATTAAATATTTGCTTTAGGTTAAACTACAAATTAAAGTGATTTTAACATTCTGAAACGAATATTCATATGTAATGTCGAACCAAAGTATGTCCAGTAGTTCGTTCGTTGGTTCTACTCCAATAAAGAAATGAATGCGGTTATGGTTGAGTGATTCTACCAGTGCACTTGCGACCGGACTATGCATTGGTGAGCAGACACTTGCTGACAGACACGTGACGAACGGGAATTTTACGGCTGCAACAAAGGTGATGTCGGAAACTTTTATAAGGCAATAAATCTTCGTTGTATGTATTGGTTGTACATGGTGTTGATGGAGACAATGGAGAGAACTGATCGACCTTGATAATTTACTCTGATGTACTTACACCAATAAATACTTCCTCATTGTATAGAATGGAGAAGCCGTGTCCAGTAATGTAAACTAAAAGGTGAAGGAGACAGCTGTGCGATAACATTAGACAATATATGTTTTAAGGTCGGGCTGTGAAGGTAAATATCGGCCACGTCAAGTCATCGGTAGTAGCAAGTAACATTACATCCACTACTGTGGTGTGTTTCATTTGAATGAAAATGCAATTGTGTACAACAGCTTAACCAGGTATACGAGAAATAATTTGTGCACGAAATTTCACTAAAGCAAGTGTAAAAATTTCTGTACAAACATGATTATATCATTAAGTAGTGGAGTGTCATTCAGATTGGGAATACAGAAATAAAATATAAAGAGAAATCAGAAACACAAAGTATTCACTTGTTTCATTCGAATATACATAACTTATAGAAGTAACTTTTGGCTCTTACAAACTGTTGAAAAATTCTCTTTGCCTTAATTTTGAACATGTTCGCCACTGTGATCTGCAATCCGACGTGTTTTTCTTTTCCCTCCACAAATGATGTACTACATTAACATAAGGTGTTTTCTTACAATTTGTAAAATTTCTATTACTTTGTCTTGAAGTTTCTATTTACTTCTTTAATCCCTGGAACACGACATTACTATCTAAAGGAAAAACCTTGTTCTACTTTCTAGCGAATAATGTTGCGGTTGGCTCCCGTTAGGTCGAAGAACAACAAAAAAGTTACAACGCATTTATCAATATGAATGGGATGTATTTGCAAATGAAGGAAAGGAAATTTCTTCTATAGAAGATTACACATCAATTGCAACCGTAGGTGCATCCGCACCCACTTTCGTTCGCTGACTTGCACAATCTTCTCACTTACATAAGAATAAATGACTGGGCGATTTTCCAAATATGATAAGACGATATTTTCCCCACGTCCCACACTTAGCTCCTCGAATTGGTGTACTTCACATTCTCAATCTCTCTCAGATAATTAGACCTGTGAAATGATCGACAATAGGAGGGCTCGAACTAGAATCAGCTCGCAGGAAATTGCCTCGTTGGACTGCTAATAACTTTTGGGTGCACCTGTGCAGACTCATGCAGACCTTCCCGACTCTCGTAGAACCAAACGTTGGGACGGAAACTAAATCCCCAACATGAGCAATATTGAAAAGGAGAAACAGGAGCAAGTACATACTATTTTGTCGTAAATGCTCAGTCATTCGAGTGGAAGGTGAGGAAAGAGAAATACGCCAGTGAATGTAACATGTAAGGGTATCTGAAATCTGAGACGTTTATCTGACACGGAAATAGGGGTTGTTTTGTTCTATCAATGACAGAGTGTCAAGGACGCGTACTCGAGAAAGAATGAATGAAAAGTATATGAAGACTGTCCTGACTTTCGAAGTCAAGACTATTTCAAATCTTCAAACACTTAACACCAAAATCGCATGCATCCAATTTTGATGAGTTAATTATTAAGCCATCTTCATTCATTTTTAATTTTTTCGTTTTTGACGTACTCTGATTTTACTTTCTATTATTCAATTTTTCGTGCTCAATATCTTTTTCCGCCCGGGACAAATTCAGAAATAAAATCACCAGAAGCGAAAATTGAATAACGCGATCAGTGAATAATCAGAAGAATGAAGGCGAAAAGTTCAGTCGAATAAAATTACCGAATCGTTGTTTACGAAACAATACCTTGTATCTCGAAAACACGTATCTTACAAACAAAAAATAATTGATTTGTTCATACATCATCCATACATTCATTCCCATTGATCTTTTTCATTTTTATACAGCAGCGGATTTCCCGCTACTCTTCTCAGAGAATCAAATCTCCACTTAGATCGAATTCTGGATGCACTGCTTACATTTTGGATAATACTGACAGGAACACTTAGACATGTTGGTAGGTTGCATTTTTATCATAGATGAGGGCCAACACTTACATTCCACTCGTAATGAAATATAAAACGTTCTTGTTAAAACGTAAGTCTGTAATGACACACGTTTGACAGAATGTTCATTGTGTTCACGTTTCCGCCTCTTCGGTCGTTTGAATGAAGCTCGGTTCAAGGGTTTTGAGGTTCGTTGTCAAGAGCGACTCTTGCCCCTATATTTATATAAGAAATTTCCCAACGCACGAGCGTATCAGTAAGTGTGCAAAACGGTTTCATGGTTCCATATAGCTGTAAACGTTATAAATGTGAATTTCCCAGTTTTTATATTTAGAAATAATAGAGTTATTGAAAATACTTTACCAAACTCTTTTCATTTAAAAACGATTACAACAATACTTAAACACTTACTCGGTCTAAAACACTGTAACTCTTTGTTTCTGAAGATGTATGGATGTTGACGTAAACGAAGGATAATGATTCTACTTTAATATTTTGCTAATCAGATTATTCGCGTAGAAGATGAGAATGACTATTATCTGTTTAGTAAATTATCTGACGATACGACCGAATACATTTTTACTGACAATTCAAGTAGGAATGATTCAAGACCGAATGTAATCACCATAGGGGAAGAATACTCATTCAAATATTTTTTGCTTTTCTCAAAATGCACACTCAAAAATGAAATGAAAATGTTGATTGTGTAACGAATCAAGAAAAACTCAAAAATACAAACATATAAAGAATATAAAATTTACATCAGCAAAATAATGCTTAATAAATGCTAAAGTTTGTGTATATTTCAAATATTAAAGAAACAGAATTCTATGAGAAATGCCTTCGAAACAAATTGCCTCGAGCCTTTTACCTCAGCTCCGACAATGGCGTCCAGACTTCTCGTCATCGCTTCCCAATGGTCCAGAACATTAGTGCGCTGGGAACGGCACGACGAGGGCTCGCCGCCCGCGCCCCCACCCCGCCCCGCCCCCGCCTTTGGTGCGGGCGTGCGTCTGCGCTTTCGCCCGCTGCGGCGGCGGTGACGGCGGCGGCGGCGGCGTGCACTATGGGAGAAAGCGCACGCGGGGATGACGCGGCGAAGTCGCAGCTGGAGCCGAAGCCCCTCCGCCGGACGTTTCTCCCGGTGCGTGGGCGGCGGGGCGCCGCGGGGGCGAGGCGGGGGCGGGGCGGGGGTGGGGCAGGCGGAAGCGGCTGCCCGCTGCGCCCGCGCCGCGCCTTCGGCGATCGGCTGCACGCTGCGCGCTCCGGGCGCTTTCTTGTCTACCGCCCGCACACGATAGAACAGCGGCCACTTCTCTTTTTGGGGTCTGTCTCACGTGTTGGTCTTGTTGTTATTCCATTCTTCTTAACACGTCTTGTTTTTTATTCTGTTTGTGGATGCTCTTCCTCTTCCTCATATCGCGTTGCTTTTAGTGGTGTGGGAAGTTTGTGAGAATGATATTAGAATACTTACAGCTTCACGGTTAGATAACTACTGATAGTACACATACTTTCTCGCATTATTTGTACCTTTTGCAATTTTAGAAAATTCACACGAAAATTAGACCTGTGGCATTTTTAAGCGTTCGTTTGCTCTATTCAAAGAAATTTGGAGCCTTTTTAAGAAAACGTTTATGTAATAATTACTTATATTGCAAGCATAAATACGCCAAAAGTACTTATATTTTGGATAAATTGTGCGTGCTCATCAAGCCATTATTAAAGATCCGCCTTTGAATAACAGATTCCATTGAGGAAAAAACTTCTGCCTTCAACATTGTAGTTTTAGGAAGACACCAAAAATATATAACTTTTGAAATTTTTGAAAATTGTGAGAGTTCAACAAAAATACCTACGCAATATTTTTTAATGTAGTGTGCTCTATCCAAGAAAAGAGTTTGAGCAAAAGATTTGAGAATTATTTTTGACAAAATTTTGAAATGTTGAGAATAATGTGATACTGTTAAATACGCCCCAAAAATAAAAAAAAAGTATCCGTTTCAAACCCGTAAGGCCTTGAGTTCGTTCAGATCGATCAGTCAAAACCAATTTTTGAGAAAATCGTGTGTCCGGTTTAGGTGCCAGCGTTGATTACAGTGACAGGCAGTTTATCGGTATGAAGGACCAATTGTTTGGTATCAAGGGCTCTCACAATGTAGATTCAGAGTACAAAACGTGTTAGGGGAACTAATTTACTACATATAGGAATAATATTTACCCACTTTTTCGATAACAATATCCCACAATAACAGATTTCCTGTTGGAAATCGCTAATTTCTGCCGCAACACTTCTTACTACGTAAGAACCTAGTGTATCTAAAAAGTAAAACAAGTGATGCTACTACATCATATGCTCTCACTTATTATTTGTGACGGCTAAGGAATGTTACAATACTACATGAACATGCAAAAGTGCTGCCAATCAATTTTTTCTTCACCCTGAGATTCGAACTCTTGAGTTAACACACTAATCACGTTACCTCTGCACCGTGAGCCTCACAGATAAATTCAACTTTCGCGACGCTTTAAAAAGCATTAACATTTTAATTTGTAATTTTAAATTACTCAGAGATTTGTATTTACGGCATTTCAAGATCTAGTATTAAAGAACACACTTCATTCAGGAAAAAGTCTCTATCGTCAACGTTGTAGTTAAGCAATGTTAATTTTTATGTTTTTATTTGCAATTTTCGAAAAACAGTTCCCGAAATGGGGTCTTTGACACTTTTTAGCATCATTTTGAGAAAATAATTCTTGAAAACTATCTATATTTCCCGCAAAATTACGCAAAAACTACTCATATTTTCGAAAAATAGAAAACGACTTTCTTTAAATATCTGACTTTGAACAACAGATTTTAAATTTATCTTAAATATTGGAATTGGCCAATATTTTAAGTGAAGGAAAACCCCGGAAAAAATTAGAACTTAAGTAATTTTCGAAAATTCAGGGATTTCAAGGAAATTAAGACCTTCGTCACTTTTAACCATCCTTTAAGCTACTCGATGAAAAAGTTTAGTGGAAACATTTGGTGCCAAATTTGAGAAAAGTTTTCAAATTATTTGCAGTTTTCGAGGATTTAGAGAGTTTACCAAAATTGGGGCGTATGGCGTTGAAGCTTCTTGTACAGCACCCTCAGTCAACATTTCCGTCTCAAACTAGCAGTTTCGAGTTAATTTAAATTGATAAGGAAATATAAATTTTGGAGAAACTTGACTCAACGGTTTAGGTGCTAGCGTTGACCACAGACGGACAGACATTTCACAGTCAATAAAATTTTCAAAATAGAGGACTCAAAAAACGGGTATTCTGACCACACAACGTGTAATAGAAAGTAATTTATTACACAGATTTGTAAACATACGGTAGACATACGGCTAGGAACATAGATAAACATACATACTATTTTGTCGTATCTTTATAATATAGAATACTTTTCAATCATATTTTTAAAATTGAAAATAATTTTAAAACTGTTAATGCGCCAGAGATGCTACACTAAAATAGAAATCAAGTAATGGAGTTAAGTTTTTATATTAATAACTTATTTCATTCACGATTTTTGCTTTCTCGGCTTACTGCTTACTTAGTAAAGTAAATTGTAATGATGCGGTGGTAAACTTTCGACAGAAAAACTCTTATTATCGGGCCCTGGTAAAGAAAAAGTGGATAAATCTAGTTCGTATATGAAGTAAATTACTTCCTCTAATGCATTGGGTAGGTAGAACCCACGTTTTATGAGTCACTGATGCCACAAAATCGATTGACGGCAATACGTCTGTAAGTCCGTTCGGCCGCCCGCTCGTCCATATACTTGCCAATTGCCAAGACCTCTGCGGCTAGCGCCTAAACCGCTCAGGCTATTTTATCCAAAATTGATATTCCTTGATAATTCTAAACGAAAGCAAGGCTCTACGAGTTTGAAACGGATATTTTGATTTTTAGGGATTTATCACATCATGATTTTTAGGGATTCATTAACATCAGTTTACATCAAGCTTTTCAAACTTTTCTAAAAAGTGATTCCAAACTTTTTATTAAATTGTGTCCTCGGATAGCCTACAGGTTACTTAAAAACGGCGTAGGTCTCGTTTCCATAGAAGTCATTGAATTTTTGAAAATAGCAAAAGTTCAACAAATTTTCGGCGTTTTGTTAAACCAATATTGAAGATGGAGATTTTTCCTAAATAAAATTTGCTATTCGGGACGATAAAATATAGATGCATTTTCGGCAAACTCTCAGTACTTTTAAAATTGCAAAACAAAAACATCGCAATATTGATGATAGAGATTTTTAAATAAATAAAATATATTCTAAGAATTATATCTTTAAAAAAGGTCATGGTTAATTTTTTTTGAAAAACTAGTAGTGTTCGTGTAATTTGTGCTTGACTTTAAAGCAATTTATAGAATCGCATGCTAAATGACTCCATTTTCTTATTCAAGTTTTTTATATGGAGCTAAGGATGCTTAAAAATTACGCGTTTAACCACCTGAATTTTAAAAAATTGCGAAAGTTGGAAATAATGCGAAAAAATAAGTGATGTAACAACAGAAGTTTTTTTTCGATCTATGTCGATTTCCCAGATTCCTTTACTTTCTTCTGGTTTGCGACCACGAAGCCAATTAGCCAAATATCATTGAGGCAAATCTTTCAGAGGATTCGAGAGGTAACTAAGGGCAGCTCGTGAGTCACTCGGTGAGTGAGGTCCCAGGTTCGTGATCTGATGGTCTCTTGGGTGGTCTACGAACGTGGCTGTGCTGTTACATTATTGTCCTCTCCATTACAATCAGCACTAACAGAAGAAGTTTTTTATGGGGAAATCTTAGTAAAAAGAAAATATAAACTTGTTAAATTTAAACTACTCTTGTGTTAATTGTTCAAGGAATATATTTAAAATATTTATTTTGAATCAATACATAATGAGAAATGCAACAGAGAATACACAATGTTACAGAATAGTAGTGATGAAAGAGAACATACTATTTATCATTATTTTACAATTTTCAAAAAATTCTGAGAGTTCATTGGAAATCGCCCCTGCATAATTTGTATTACATTATTTGAAACATGGTACATGACATTTTAAAATTTATCTTTCAAGAATATTCCTTTGAGAATGTAATGCCTAGGTTTAACACTGTTTAATTAATACTGTTGCGAAACATCGTTCAAAATATTTGAAGTACTTGTAATTTTCGAAAATTTAGAGATGTCAACTGGCCCTGTGTCATTTTTACGAGCATACTTTTCACTATTGTCTAAAGGAAAATTTACAGAAGAAAGTTTGAGTCTTTGAACTCCCATATAAACTATTAATTAATATTTACTTAAATAGTAGAGAATTGAACTCTTTACTAATAAGGAAATTTCCGACAAAATAATAGCAGCAGTTTTTTTTTTAGAAAATTTGGTTAGAACATTTTCCAATACTCGCCATTTCTGTTTCTATATACTCAAGAGCTTATAGGTTTTTGACAAACCATAATTAGAAATAATTAGAACCTAAGTGCAAACAAATGTATTAAACAATGAAATACACCTAAAAGGAAAAGTTTAACGATTTGAGAGATATTTAAAAAAATACCTTTGTGCAATTTAAAAAATCAAAGAATACTTCTAAATATCGTTTGTGTCATTTTTCAGTGTATTTAGCAGTATTTCTAGGAAAAAGTAAAAGAAAACATTTGGAGCCGTTTCTGAGAATATATTATTTTCAATTGTTGATGAAGTAATGCTTTTTTTTAAAAGGTGACATGAGGAAAAGATATGTCATTAATTGAAAAACTATTTGTGGAGAATAAAATTAATTTCAATAACAAATCTATCCTCAATAATGTATTTGAACGGACGGGGATTAAAATGTCAAACTTTTGAAATTTTTCAAAATTGAGAGGTAACGAGGAAATCAGCCTCCTTACTTATCATCTTTATATGAATATTTCACTTTACTCCTTCAAGAAACTTAACAAAAATTGAAACCATTTTTGAGAAAATTTTGAAAAAGTTTTAGAAGCTTCATGTGAAGTACCCTTAAACAATTCTTTCAAAAATCGCAGGACTTCAAGTCGGGCAGATCGAGCGGTGAATATTCATGCTCGAAAAAGTCCAAGAATAAATCAGACGCTAGAGTTAACAGACAGTCTCATGGAAGTTTAAAAAGGCGCGTTTTTAGTATTAATTAACCACAAAACGAGAATTTTCTGACTATGCTCATTAGATAAAGTAATTTACTACATATAAGAGTAAAAAACAATTTTTATGGTATAGGGAGCTACAAAACGAGGTTTTCTGTTGAAAAACAGCACTTTTCGTTGTTTTTCTTAATATTCGCATTTTCTTAATTTTTCGGTTTCCTAATGGTAGAACGGAATTATTCATTTTAGAATATTAAAGAACACAAAAACTTAGAACTAAATGGCAATTTTCTCTTAAAAATTTTGTGCTGTTTTTTAAGAAAATGGCGTTTTTTTAAGAAAATGCGAAATTTGAAACTCTTTTCCAGAGAAAATATTTGAGTTTTCATTTTTGAGTTTTCATTTCATTTCATTTGAAGTCATTTGAAGCACCTGCACTCACAAATATAATAATGTTCACAACTTGCTGGTAATGTCCATATTAAAGATGTGTGAACAAAAAAATACCTCAAAATAAAGCTGACGTCATCTCAAAGAGTGCATTTAGCACTATCCGATCGAAAAGAGTGAAGAAATTTTTTCTAGGCATTTATGAGAAAATGGCGTTTGAGCGTTTCTGAAAATGCGGAATTTTGAGCTAGTTTTCACAGAAAACGGTTGTGTTTTCGAGAAACTTTACTTGACATTATTTAAAGCACGTGCACTCATAAATATAATAAAGTGAACAAAGAGCCGCTTATGTGAATATTATGGACGTGAGAGACAAGTAAAAAAAATATTTTTGCAATTTTTGAAACAACAAAAGAATACAGCAATACGGATTTAATGTTATCTGATAGTGTACATTTACCTCGATCCCTACCAAAAGTTTAAAGAAAAAATTTGGAGCCGTTTTTTAAGAAAATCTAGTTTTTGTAATTTTTTAAAATAGCACATATTGCACGCAATATTGCGCGAAAACTACTAAAATTTTCAAAACAAAGTATATGACCTTAAGTACAGAACTCACTTTGGAGAACACATTTTAGTCCAAGGAAAAATCTCTACAATTTTAAATAAAATCTCTGCAATTTTGTAGTTGGAGACGCCGAAAAAATTCAAACTTTCATAATTTTCGAAAATTCAGAGTTATTCGTGAACGTCGGATCTATGCCATCTTAATAAGTGTATTTTACTCTATTCATCCAAGAAATTTAAAGAAAAAAATTGGAGCCGTTTTTGAGAAAAGTGTGAAAATGTCCGGGAGGCTTCAGGTAAAGTACCCTCAAATTTTGAAGAAAGTTTTTCAAAATCGAGGCGCCTTGAGTGGACACAGATCGACCGGGGGATATCCATTTTGGAAGAAATCGCATGTATGGTTTACATGCTTATGTTGTTCACAGACGGACAGACAGACGGACGGACGGACGTTTTCCTTTCAATTGGTTTTTCGGTATCAAGGACCTACAAAAGTGGGTTTCTGGCTGTACCACGTGTTAGGGGATTTTTTTCTTCATTTAGCAACTGGTTTTATGCACTGGGTTATCTAATCATTGTGTTACAGTCATTGTGTTATGTCAACAAATAAGTACCTACCTAAATTTTTTTCCGAATCGTTCTCGAGGAACTGTAACAGTTGACACGTCTCACGCTAAGTCGAACTCAGAGGTCCATCAATTGTTCTCAGTTGTTGAAACAATGTCGGACCACGAATATTTGCCAACAACAATCGAAGATAATAACATTCGTCGTTATTCGGATGTACTGTGTAGATGCGACCTAGAGCGTCTGAAGCAAATACATTTGGATGTTCTTCAACTGGTGTTCCTTGTTTTCGACGTTGAAACGATTTCGATGATGCGTTCCATGTGTAATAGCGTGGGTTATCAGCATACAGCAAAGTGCGAGCGAAAACATATTTTTGAACATACTGAGAAAAAAAATTGTTAATGTGTTCGACGATGGACGTGCCGCTCTGGCCGCAGTGTTCTCTTAATTGAAATACACTCGTTGTCTATTTTCTAGATGAAATGTGAAATGATTACTGTAGGGTGTCTTTCGTGGATCGCAAAGGAAAAGATACGCCAAACTGCTTCGTTGCTGCTTACATAGCGACCCATCTGATACTGAAATACTTCGTCATTTAAATTTGTTATAGCGAATACGGCCATATCGCTACCTTTAACATATTAACATATACACACGATGCTTTATAGTTAAATTCACCAGAGATTTTAATTTTTATTTAAAAACTCTTGCAGTGATGTCATGTCTATCAAGTGATGTTTGACTGATTTCGATCCATTGTGGGTTACAGGTGAATGTAATGAATAGGTCTGGGCGGCCATATTGTCTAATATACGACATCGAATCTTACGCGTACTCGTGCATATGGCGCGGACTTCCAATATAAGTAGCCAGCAAAATTGTGATTTTTCCCACGTTGTTTGTATTGCCATCGATAATAACATCACGAAGATTAATGTATTCTTCAGATCTAAGCTGCTGTTGGTTCAAACGGATGTATGTCAATCGTTCAGTCGTTCGGATGTTCAAACGGATGTTCTCAATTTTAACATACACGTCAACTGCAAACTGATGGAAAAGTCGTCGATAGATCAAAATGTGTTTCACCTTCACGGATCATGAGTCTGTGTGAATAAAAATTCATAGTACTAACTTTTTATTGGTTTCAGTGCCTGCAATTATGTCCAACGATTGTATAGATGTATTGAATTAAACAAATATTATTTTACCTTGATTAAGCTACTTGTTATTTCACCATTTTGAATAAACTATTTTGATATTAAAATCCGTCTTTCCCCTGCCAGATTATTATTGAATATTGTAGGGCGTCATAAGTCCTGCGCGTTTCAGACACACGTTTGAATTCATTGTTCCGACGATTAAGAACGATATCTCTAGACTACCAATTTTCTCCAACAATCACAATAACCACTTCGTCGAATGTCGGTGAATTAAACCTCCTTGCGCGCTCATCGGTAGGTGTTCTGTCAGCTCTATTGACCATATTACGGCTGTCGGATGGCATCCGATCCAATGCTATTTTGAACATTTTGACTGATGAAGAAACGTTTGTAGTTCTTGGACAATGGTTTGCTTCACTGTTGAAATGTGAGCGCAACGCCTATCAACTTCCGTATCTGAATTGCCCATAAAAAAATTGTAAGAATTGATGATCTGCATTTGTTAGTGCTCCCAGTAAGTGATACATTTTTCCTTGTATCTGCAATTCTTTAAGATTTTGTTAAGTTATTTCTGATACAAATACAAATTTGAATTTTTCAAATAGTATTATGGTATAATACCTTGTAAGTAGGCATCAAATTGTCCTGCACAGTATGTGTTGCGCCAAATGACGTCATTTGAAATCAACTGTTATGTTGTTGAATGTTGGCCAAGAAGTGGTTAGAATCATTTCTCATCCCAGAAACTAATGAGCGTAATGGATTTGGTGGTGGAACCCATTGTGGCAATTTTACTTTTCCAACAGCACAACATGATCCAGTAGATTCACCAGTAGATTCACGGTTTGCACGTAAGTTAGCTCGTCGTACATTTGATAGAATTCGCCGACCTATGTTACGTTTTCCTCCTATTGCCATTGTAAATATTGAAAGTAAAGGAAGTTCTCGCGCACTTAGTGGTAGTGTTACTATGACAAATAAGTTTTCTGTGACTAAAGAAAGAGATGTCAAACTACATGAACAAATTACTGTCTTAAGTTAAACAATACAGAAGAGTATCAAATGTTTGACAGGTAGGCCGTTTATACGGAAAAATGAAATTGCTGTTATTACTAATTTACTCGGAATTTTTCCAAATTTTCTCACCTTTTAAACCTTCCCTGGACTTCCACAAATATTTTAAAACCAAAATTAGCCAATTTGGCCCAGCCGTTCTCGAGTTTTAGCGAGACTAACGAACAGCAATTGATTTATATTTATATTATATATATATATATATATATATATATATATATATATATATATATATATTGCTGTTTTGCAAAGTTAATATTTTGCAATTTTTGAAAATGTAGAGAGTTCACTGGAGATTATTATAAACGTACTTGACTGTCCTAAAAAATTAAAGAATACGAATCCCTGATATTCCTACCTTTTTTAAATAGTTTATCTGAAGGTAGTTATACGGCTTTGGGCTTTGGAATTTAGGCTCATGGGCTCATAGGATTTGGCATAGATTTTTTTTAGAGTACTGTCAAATTGTTATTTTGTACTCCAATACTTTCTCAAGAGATCCCGAAATTAAGACCTCATTTTCTTGCAAGTTAACCAGGTTTTCATGAACGATAAACAAATCTTATAAAATGTATGCCCTTGCCCTACATGCTCTTGGGCGACTCGTGGACAACATGCTAGCTTTTTGCAAGGCGGCACGATTCCCAGACGAAACAAAAACACAAATCGTCCCAAATTTTTATATAAATCATGGCATCTTTTATAGTTGTCTTACGAAAGCAAGCGCAGTTAGGCCAAAAAGCGTTGGAAATGAGACATGCTTACCATACGTATACCTAACTCCCATGCTCAGACATGGGAACACCTCTAGCTTGGCAAAAGTCACATTAATCTAATGCTGAAATGCCAAATACAAACATTCTTAAAATATGTCTTAAAATATTTTTATGTAAACATTTAATGTTATAGTTTGTCGTAAATTTGTTGTTTTTAGAATCGCGAAGCATCAGGAACAATTGTTTCACAACCGAACTGGACATTCTTTTAGATTTGTAGCACAGGATTTAAAGCGACTAACTCGATCTGGAAACCATGATAATTGAGATGCACCGAAAAGTGTCCGTACAAGTATTCCTTACTTATTTAATAATACTATTTAATAACCAACTATATATGATAATACTCGTGCGGGCACATCACAGAAAAAAATTAATGCGTCGATTGAATTGTTAAGGGGCGGGGAGTTTGTATCTAGAGCGACGGCATAGGGAAGAGACTGGAGCACAGGCGATTGTGGAGTGGTTTATTACAGCTGTGGCGTTGGTGGAAACGGAGTTGGAAGTGGTGGACGAGCTGATGAGGCTGGGGGCGGTGGTGGGGTCGATGATGGAAACGGTGGCATAGCGGAGACTGTGGCGGAGGTGAGGTCAGTGACGGAGGGGAACATGGAATCGCCGGCGGAGGTGAAGGATGAGCCGGTGACGGAGGTCGAGACATCGGCGGCAGCGGCGGCGGCGGTTGTGGTGGTGTGGTGGAGTAACTGGAGGTGGTGGAGGCACTGGAGGAAGTGATGGTGGTGGTGTTGATGAGGGTGAGGGTGGGGGTGGGGTGGGGGGTGGAAGTGCTGGTTGTGATGGTCGTGTTGGTCCTGCTTGGTGGTGGTGGTGGTGATGGTGATGCTTGGTGGTGATGATGCTGCTGGTTGAGGTGGTGACGGTGGTGATGGTGGTGGTGGAGGTGGTGTTAGCGTGGGTAGTGGTGATAGTGGTGTGGTGGTGGTGGTAGTGGAGGTAGTGGGTTAGTAGTATTGGAGGTAGTGGTGGAGGTGGTGATGGTAGTGGAGGTGGTGGTGCAAGTAGAGGTGGTGATGGTTATGATTCTGGTGCGGGTAGTGCTGTTAGTGATAGAGGTGGTGACAGTGGGGGCGACGCGGCGGTGCGAGATCCGAGTCGAACATCGGGGGCGAGAGAAGAGGCCGGGGCGGTGTCGAGCAAGGCGCGGCGCGCAGGGGAAGGCGGCGGCGGCGGCGGCGGCGGCGGCGGCGGAGGAGGAGGAGGAGGAGGCAGCGTGTCGGCTGCCCATTGTGAAGCTCCGCTTTCGCTGCGACTGGCGCCGCCGCCGCTTTTTCTGTCTATTAATCTCTCGTCTGCCGCGCCGCACTGTACCGGAAGGGAAGAGGCTGGCCGCGCCGCGCCGCTGGAGTCGTGATCGGCAGTCCGCGCTGCGAAGGAGCCCCGCGATGCTCCTGCCGGCAGGACGCGCCACGCGCGCTCCGCTCCTCGCACCCGCGCGCACTCAATGCGGAATTGCAGGCAGTGACCCCCTGTCATTACATGGGCGCTGCCTCGCGACGCCTGGAAGATGCATTTGGCGGGGCTCCAGAGCGGAGGTAAACGACCTTATGAAGCCTGAGGGCAAACATTGTACGAAAGTCATATTCTTGAGGGCCACAGCGACGAAACGCAAATCACATTACCCGAAATGGCAAGAAATGTATAAAATTTTTTCAATGTATCTCGAATTTTTCTCTTTTAACTTGCAGGTGCGAATCATTCGGCCCATATCTCCTGACAAGAGCGACGCTCCTCAGTAACTTAGCTTTTTATTAGATGCGATGTTCAACCACTGCACTCCAAATAATTACATTTACTATTACGGCGCATTTTACGCTAGTATCTTCCTCTAAAGGAATAGCCTCCCATGGCCTGAAGAATGGTCGAATCAGATTATGTCTCGTTTTACACGATCTTGCAAAACATGCAAAACATCGATCTTGCAAAATCTATCGATCTTGCAAAGCCATCACAGTCAATTCATCCATCTTGCAAAACATCACAGTCGTTCAGGCGCCTGCAGATCCTTATTGACATGTTAATAATCGATCCTTTTAGTCAATATTTTATAACAAAGATGAAGTCTTTGATCGTTTTCTGAAGAAATGTGGAAATCAGAAGATAAGCCCTAATATCCCAAATCCTTTAAATATTCTTCTTTGAGAGCTATCGACATTTGGGTTGCAGAAAACGTAGGCTGCGGGTTGGGCATAGCTGCTCTAAAAGCATTTAAAATGTTCCTTTTGGAAAGAAAAGGATGTACCAAAACGCCCTCATCAGAATTTTTCAATTGTAGAATGAAAAACTTGAACCCGAATGGTTGAGAAAACATTTTGGTTTTGTTTTAGCCCTGTAAAATACTGTCTATAAGAAAAGTACCCTAAAATGACTTCGACTGATCTGATCCAAGGAAAAAAAAGTAAGATAGGGCTTTTGGTATGAATAGTATGAATTTTGCATATGTTACTATCCATCTTGCGAATGTTGTACCCATCTTGCTACTGTTGATGTGGGAATCGCTAATAATCTCAAGAGATTAATGCGACCAATTGAATGAAGCTACTCCTCTCTCTCTCTCTCTCTCTGTCTCCCATTATATTATTAGAAAAATAGAGAGCGAATATAAACGCTGAAGAAATGCATTCTTGAAAAAGTATTGGGTGTTTCGGGGCTCTTGCGTTCCTTAGTGAAGCAGTTGTTAGCACGCGCTCTATACGTGCCACAGCTGCAGCCGCAACTTCCGCGTGCCCCGAATTAAACGAGCCACCAAAGCGTGGAACCCAAGGAGACTACTCAGTGCCAATGATAGCAGTTTTAGAGCGAGAGAGGGCACAAGAAGGATCACGTTTACTGGCGTGAATAATGGCTGGCCGTTTCTTGTAGTCTTGGCCCGTGGACCCGCAAATATGAACCCGATGTGAAATAAGAACGTCGTAGGCGGACGTTTTGCGGACTCGAATGTATACAGTGCGCATATCTTGTTTCGAATTTTACGTTCCACGACGAAGATAATTTTTGTTATTCTCAAACTTCATAAACTAATGTACTCAGTTTTTCATGTGTAAGTTCAGTCAAAAAATATTTTTTCCTGAATGTGTCTATCGCTTAAATTCTTTTATTTTAAGTACATAGAAAATATGTCAGAATTCTTGAACAATGTACTTTAGATACTAGAAACTCAAGATTTGTTTAATTATTCACAATATTTAGCTTTTTGGCACTTTTTTATATTATAAATGAGAAACTTTCGGAACATCTAAACAAGAAACGTAGATTTAGCACAAGAAGATGGTAAGCAACCGTATGGAGGAAAAACTAAGGATGAGTACTTCTTTGGTAAAGAATTTTCCCCGCAAAATTTAACTCAAATTATAAAGAACAAAAGAGTCTATTTAAGAAAAAAACAAAAATTAATTCAAATGAACATATACGACATTTTGACTTATTGTATCACGTGTAGGCACACGTGATACAATAAGTAATTTTTTGACGTGAAGAATTTGAAACCTACGGTACCTGTTTCTTTTAAATAAAAGAACAAAACGCTCAAAATGTTTTGATTTATTCCTGATACTTACGTCATTAACTCGAATATAACATTTAAATATATGCAAAACATTAACGAAAATTCAAAAAAGTTAATTTCGTATTCGATTCTAATATTGTTTGCGAAGCAATTGCCACCACCGATACCGCTTTCTTCATCTTCATATTACTGACAAAAGTAGTAAACTAATACTATCATAAATATATTACTACTATCTTTGATTGTTTACAAAGGCTGAATGTATTTGCTAAAAAGGAGTTTTCCATATTTTTCAAAAGATTTGATACAGGAGATGCTATCGGATCAGTACTACCATTTTCATTGAACGTCTTGTGCCAGAATTTTTCTTCATCGTTATCTACTGTTGCGTCACCTCCACTCTTCGTCGAATCTCACCTTTCTATCTTCTGCTTCAATCATTCCGTTCACTTCCCATAAATCTACAGACTATTTCGATGTCCCCCGGAGATGCAAGATATCCATCCGCTAGCAGGATCTTTTGCATCTGCAGCAGGGAACTTTGTTACCTCCATCGCTGGCGTCCTCGTCGTCGACATCTTCGACCTCGCTATCGAAAGCTGGCGCTCATTACCGGAGGTCGTCGCCATAATCGATTCAATTCAATTTCGATTCGGATTGCGTGGTGATGGCCAACTCACGATCTCCTCAGGATGCACCTCTTCCTGCGATTCGTGCCCTCGCCACCGCTACTCCCTCTTAGAACAACGGCCGCATTGCCCTTCGCCACTCCTCGTCACTACTGCCCTGTCTCACAATTTTTATTTTTGAAAGAAGTTGATAGTTTCTCTCTTATGCCTCCAGCTGTACATTGTACTGATCTGTTTTTAATTTTTGTTTGGAGGAGTCATGATGATTTTTTGTAAAACTCTGCCGTTTCTAGAAGGAACAATGGCAACTGAAGGTTGTTGAACGATTGGAATGTTAGAGAAGTAGGATATTGAGATTCTGAACTATCGTAAAAATAAGTTTATTATGTTATTTTAATTTGAATAAACTAATCTAATATGTAATGAAAAACGAAGAAACATCTTCGTGCTACCATTTGGCTGAGGTAAGATCGTGACAACCACTTTATGAGAAGATTATCTCCTCTGAAAACTCCTCTTCTCAAAACTTTAGGACGTAAGAGCCTCCAAAGTCAGTGAAACAGTGCTAAAATGGTCACAATGCCTCCATTCTTTCCGCTTCTGCAAAACATCTGCTATTATGCTCTCTGTGACCTTCAAGCAGGCATTAAAAACTACAGGTACTCTAAATTAGACAGTACCGAAATATTTAGAACACAGCTAATTTCACTAAGTGAACGCAGTTATTGACGTTTTGTAAGCAAAAAGTTTCAACTTTGAGTTTTTCCCTCTTAGCATTATTTCATAAAAGATTTCATATTAAACAACATATTTTAATGTGAAAATTAGGAAATACATAATTATAGTCTTGGTTCCCTGCAAACATTCCGCACTCTGTAAATCAAAACCTTAAAAGTGAAAAGAGCTTTTTATTGGAACTCAATTTCGAACGACCAGACCCGGCTCAGTGCGTTAAAAATGAAGACCCGGTGCTGTGTGAGGGTAAATATTCTAACACTGTTAGGCGTTTACTAACAGACGATGGAGATTAAAGATGAAAAAACGATATAGATTAAATTGACCAGAATTTCAAATTACTTATCTAATTTTACTTGTATGTATTATCATAATTCTGCCAGTTTCAGAGCAGCCGTGCTACAGAGTGTGGTACCCCAAGGAGCGGTAAACCCCTAAGACAGTTTTAGAAGATTTTAAAAGGTATCTTTTTGGAGAATTGTCTAAAGAAACACGAGGTAATCCCCACCTATGTCCTTGCATGTTTATTTGAATATTCCCTTCTAAGTTCCCCCACATGTACTCGGTTGTTGGTGATTTATGTTTCCTGGCTTAACAAGAACTAAAGCCATTAGATCTGTAAATGTAGTGACTGTTTTTCCTCGGGAAGTGACAATGATCTTTAGCCGTTGGATGGTGAAATCCGACGCTAACCTACACATCGGGTGGCCAGGTTTTCCTCAACCAGATTTCTACCACTAGCAGAGCACCGTTCTTGCTTGGACAAGCTTTCGTCTCTGGTTGAAAATTCAGCCACCACAGTCAGTACTTACGCCATACGACACACCGTTGAAACGTAGGCTTCCGAGGCCGGAGTCAGAATCTACTTGGCTGTCCGGGAGACGCCGCGTCCTAGGCACAGATGCCAACGTTTCGGCCGTCATGCTGCGTCCTAACTCGTATTTCGCCCTGAGGAATGCCGGAGAATGACAGCCGATACATTGGCAGCTATGCCTTGGACGCGGCTTCTCCCGGACAGCCAGTACACTCTTGTTCCCAGCGACACCTCGTACAGCGCGAGTGCACGACGCGGAACTGCGCGGCGCCGCGCCGACGCGCCGGTCCCGGAAGGGCGACGACGGGCGTCGCCAGCGCCGGAGTGAGCGCGGGCGTCGCGCCGCCCCGCCACCAAGGGCGCCGTTGCGCCACGCGCCACAGGGCGGCGGCGGTGGCGCAGCGCGGCGATCCAACGGACGCAATCGGAGACCTCGCCGCGGGAGGGCGCCGCAGACAGGGCGTTCCTCAAGGCTCTCCATCGGATCCTAAATGAACGGCTTGCTCAACCCTCGCGTATGGATCCTAATCGCTTCCTAGTGTATGATCAGGAGATTCGTGAGGTTCTTTCCATGATATCTTTAGTTGTTTGGTTTTCCTAGAGATGTTTAATTATTGAAGACGTGATGATGTGGAATTCAACAGTATGTTTTTTATGCCAGGCGCATTCCGACTAACATTACAACATTACTGCATTCCTTTCTATATACGAGCCATATATGTAGTTACCATTTATGTTTTTAGTCTTACTTGAATTGCAACGGGAACTTTAATCGGAGAATGTGTTATTGAGGCTCAAGAGTTCTTATATTAAATTTTCGTATTTTTCAGAATGAATAGAGCATTTATGAATTCAAAAGTAATAATGCTTGACATGATATCAAAATTTAATGGACGTTTCGGGAAACAAAATATGTAATCTATTCAATGTCTCGATGTATAAAATAATATTTAATGCACAATTTTCCAATAAGGAGGATGAGCGTTTCAAAATAATTATCATTCGGTAATTTTACATTAACATTAATGTAAAACCCTCTGGATTACTCAAATTATAAACTATCGGCTGTCGTGAATGGAGGGATGAGTAAGAACGGTGGAAGTTGGTTAGAAAATACATTTAGGTTAGGTCAGGAAACGAAGTTATAGGGTTTTGAACTTATTTTGGGAAGTTTGGATTGCCCCTTGAGGATACCCGCGAGAGTTGATGATTGACATATGCAATTACTTATTTTCCTGGAAAACGTGAGTTCAGATATGAAATTGTTAAGTTTATTGAACTAACAGTCCAAAATGGAGGGAAATATATTACACAAGGAGGGATTATATCGTGAGAAAGTTTCAATAATTGAAGGGTAATTGAAAGATTCAGTCTAAACCAAATTACAAGGGGAAATTTTGTTCCATTTCGATAGGAAGAAGTTGAATTTGATTAGAAAAAGTTTCTCAAATATTTGACTGAAAGGTAAAAGTATTATTGCCTCGGAATCAGCGAGAATGTTTTAGAATTAATTTGATTTTAAACGAGTATCATTTCTGATTGTTCCAGTTACCTGGAGAAGTAACCGAATTTTCAACCGCTGTTATATACGGGATTCAATGGTGACTATAAAACGTATTATTTTCCTAAAGCATCACTTTATTCCCGGCAGGACTAATGCATCTAATATCACGAACGTTTTTGAGATAAGTACATGCGCATACTTCTCACTTGGGTATATCAGATGTTCAAGTTACCTGTTAACGTTCTAATTTCAAAGAGTTTAATAATTATTCAATTTTTATTTACTATTAAAACGAGCAAATAGAATTTTCTCCACAATGTCTCTAAATTTCATACCGTGTGAGGATTGTCATATTATTCTTTCTTTCTATTACTTTTATTTATTAATTTCCATTATTCTAAATTTCGTTTTATCCATGTTGCAAACCATTTATGTGACCTCTCAAGCATATCGATAATAATATTCAAAGTCATTCTTTTTTCTGCTTTTGTGGATTAAATTCCAAAGATTACCAATGAAGTAGAACTATTGGAATAGAAGTAAAGCGGCTATTTTTGAAAATACCAAAGATGGCTTCGAGGATAATAGAAATAAAAATGTACCTTCGTGCTTCTATTTCTATACATGACACTTTCAAATATGAACAAAACATAACATTTTTTTATGTATCATTCACTCTCTTTGCTGCAGTTCGTCCGTGACATGCAAGAAGCACAAATGCTTCCTTTAAAAATGCTAAATCTAGCTTAATCAACCTCAAGAAACTCGTGAGAAACTAACTGTTACAACAGCACATACTTTTTCGAGATATTGGAAACAACTACGAAATATTGAAATATTGCATTTTCTGCGCTACTAATCCCTCAGCTATTACTTGAAAACGTCCAACTGAACCAATTCAAAATTAGCGGTACTACAGAATGGCAAAGACTTTCCCGTATTAGTTTTCTATTTCTCGTTTTACTTTCAATAGGTTTACCGGTATCAAGGACCCACAAAACATGTAGGGTGGGCGGCGATAGATGGCAGCTGGTAAGAGTATGCTTCAAGTACGAATAGCTAGTCGAAACGAAAAGAAATAGAAAACTAATACGAGAAAGTCTGTGCCATTCTGTACCGCCACCTGTTGTATATTGTCACCACCTCAAACGAAGCGCAGGAAAATTAAACTTTTAGGTAGTATATTCGTTAGATTGGCCACCGTGAAATACCCTCAAAAATACTTCAATAAAAATAAAATCTCAGTTCTTCAAGACGGTAATAAACAATTTGGCACCAACAATTTTGCCCTCAAGACGCAGTGAATTGTTTTAGGAATCTAATGATATTAAATGTAACGTACCTCAGCGAGCAGTCTGACGAGTAATTCATGAATAAACGTTGCGAAATTCATCGCAAACGGAAGTACTGGCCAAGGAGTTACGCTGTTCAAATCAAGCTGTTTCTCTTAGGGCACGAAAGACAACCAAGATAACAAATATGAATTATGAGATAGGTTTCGAATTGTTTCTAAAAGGTTTATTTGAAAATACAAGCACGACTAAATGAAACAGTTGACACCGCCACCATGTCGACAGCAATGAACTTCTCAAACATGGATTGCGTCATTGTTGCGGAAATTTAAATGAAGCTTTGCGGATTGCTTGAAATACATACAAAATACATCAATATATACAAAAGTGCGAGAAAGTTAAAATGGAATTAATATTGGCATTTTCAATGGTAAATTATAATTAAAATTAAATTAATTATTTTTATCATCATTAATTCAATTTTTCTCGCGACCTGTACTTGGTGTGTCACCTATATATATATATATATATATATATATATATATATATATATATATATTCATTAATTTTAATCACAAATTAAGCAAAAACTATGCGGTTTTTGAACAAAATTATGCAGGATTTTTAAACAGCTAATTTTGTACAACAGATTTTGTCTGACGAAAAAATCTCTATCTTCAATTTTCTAGTTGGAAATTTTTTTTGCAATTTTCGAAAAAACTAAGCAATGCCCGAAGACGGGACTTGTACCATATTTTTTACCGTTCCTTATCACATATGTGGAGAAATTATAAAGAAAAAAATTGAAGCCATTTTTGAGGAAAAAAAATTTAGGTTTCAATACCAAATTACGCAATAATTACTTTTTTTAAATTGTACTTGACCTTTTTGAAAAGCTACTTTTGTACAACAGATTTTGTCTGAAGCAAAAATCTCTATCTTTAATTTTGTACTGCAACTGGATTTATCCACTTTTTCGTTACCAGGGCAATAAGAGTTTTTGTGTCGAAAATTCGCCGTTTTCCGGAGCACGATTACAACACTTTCTCTTCTTACTTTAGTAGGCGTAAGAAAGTAAAAAGGTGTACAATATTTCAAAATTTAAAAGAAAATGTAGAATTCTCATATATTAAAAAAAATTAGAATTTTTTCAATTCATTACCACATGGCAGAATAGTAAGATAAAACGAAGAATAGACAAAATGGAATTAATGGAGACAGGGATTACGAGTGGCTTCGTAAGCACAGGAAGTATCAAAGCAAGAAGTCATGAAAGACATCTGAAAGCAACATGACAGCAGGAAAATTAGAGAACTAACGACCTCGCTGGATGTGCACAGGAAGTCCAACTGCACACCTTTCTACATTTTCCACTCCATAAATTTCCTCGCGCTCGGCTAATGGGCCCGGAGCAAAGCCGCATTCCCGGAGTCGCGTGGTCAGTGTACATGTTACTCCGGGCACCAACAAGTGGTCGCGTGCCCAGCCGCTCGCGCGTGCGCTCTCGCCCTCGCCCTTGCCCTCGCCCCGCCGACGCCCCGCCCGCGCCCGCGCCCTCGCCCGCGCCCAACCGAGACCTTAACCGATTTGGCCAAAACGGGCGAGGGTCGCGGGCGCAGGCAACAGCCCCACCTGCTCCGCTCGGCCCGCCCCGCCCGCCGCGCTCGCTCCTGCAGATAATCGCCCGCCTGGCTCACTCGATTCCCGCTCTACTCCGCCGCCTCACCCCACGCCGGCGTCGCTCCGCGCCCACCGCTGCCGTGCAGACCGCCTGCGTGTTTGCTTTGCCCTTCGTCGCCGCTCCTATTCTTGCGCACCGCTCGCTTTTTATGGAGGTGGCACCGGTTGCGATGGCTCACCACCGGCAGCATTGCCGAAACCTCTGCCACCTTGCTGAGGAGGAAATCCTAGGGCAGTGTTGTCAAGATCGATGCCACGAGTGGGAGTTCGTGGCTCGAGTGCCACGATGAAATCGCCTCTCCATGCAGTTCATCACACCGCCCGAAGAGACCACGCCATCACTATTGTAAAACTGCGGGGTTACTAATAGTTTCCTCTTCCGGCGCTAGTGGCGCAGAGAAGATCGTGGTACGGTGTCGCAAGGCGTGCCACTACCACCAGAAGGAGACCCTGACACCACTGTCCTAGCGACTGAATCTCGACGAAAGCCGATTTTCGACACTTGCTACATAGGTAGGTCGCATTCAGCCACTATCTACAGGAGGCCAAAGAGAATTATAGCGAACGGTTTCTCTGATGGACAGTTTTCCGTGATTTCTTCAGACAGTATTAGACGAATGCCAGAGCAGCATCCTAACAAATGCCCCTTGGACCATGGAGCTTCCTCATTCTTTCCTCTCTCGAACCCACAGCCTATGGTTCCATTTGCTAAAATACACTTCAGGCCGCGGTACCTATTACTACGAGTACATGCACTCTCCACTTCGTGATACCCAGTTTATCTGAACTGTAATCGAAAAGAAAATCTTAGTATTTTTCACGAAATATTTTAGTTATATTCGTATCATTTGCTTCAGCTGCTAACTAATAATCTTACGGAACATTGTTCATTAATGCTACTTCTTGTGCGTCATGATACTAAGCTAAACTCAGGGGAAAATAAATTGATTAAATTTTTCTGCGAAACAGTGTTTATGGGACCAATTCCGATTCCAAATGTCACAACACTGCCTCACTACATTCTTCCCTAGCGACCTACACCAGCCGCCTCCCGCTGCGCTGTTCCCGATGCCCACCTGTGCCGTCGCTCATTCCCTCGCCCACCTCGCGTGCGACGCCCACCCCGTCCGCCGGCGCGGCGTCGACCTCTCCGCAGCGCCCGCCCCCGCCCACGCGCGCCCGCCGCCTAATTAGAGCTCCGGCGCCGCGATATCTGCGCAGATAACGAACCCGCCGAAGAACAAACGAACTGCCCCGAGACCTCCGCCCCGCACTCCTACCGTTCCCCATCCCCTCCCACCGTCCCCGACCACTCTCCGCCCCGCCTCGCTTGCCCCACACACACCGCGGGGGTGAAGGATGATGGCCTCGATAATATGGCCCCTAAACAATATCGCAGTGCTCCACAAATGACGTGGCTATGACTCGTGGTTTCGAGTTGCACCGTCTCAGAGGCGAAGTATTGGATTACAATGCGTAATTTTGTTGAATATTAGTGACAGGGAGTGAGACACGAAAGACAATAACATGGATATTTTTTAGAATTTTATTTACGGAATTGATTTAAATAAATTGAAGTTGAAATCTACAAATACAAAAATTTGCAAAAATTTTAGTAATGTTTATTTCATTCGTTAAAGTATTTTTGAGGTTGACATTTACTGTAGTGTGTTCTACAAAAACTTTTCAAACGATCCGATTTTTAGAAAAAAAAAAAGTCTAAAGCAGGTAGGCGCTAATGCAACCCGTAATGCACTGCTGAGTTAATGGTTTGTTTTGACACTGATCGCTTACAACACGAAAATGCGCCTTTCCAGCGCCTTTAAAAACTATTTTACAGGTCCAAAGTGTAGCATTGTGTTCTCCATATCATCTACAAAATGAGATGTTTGAGGATTTTAGTATAGTTTGGAGAGTTCGGCTGATCTAGTTACCCTCATTCCTAGTAAGGGTGAGACAGAAACAATTGTTTGAACATTAGTCACATTTTTTGCTGCAGACTTTGAATCCTCAATAGAAAGCTTCTTGTAGGAAATGTTTTCCCACATTAACAGTGGAAGGAAGTGGGGCGGGTCAGTTATTTTATAATTTATTAATGAAAAACGACAATTTACTCCATGAGCCGCTTCGAGAAATGTACTATATTTTATTATACATTGGAGACGCATCAGGATACTTCACCTACTCCGGTGATTTCAAAGAGAAGTATTCGTTTGAGGTCTATTAAATATTTGCAATTCGATAAAATATTTTGAAACTGGTATACGAGTTGCAAACCTAACGTATTTACGTGGAAAATGGTAATCGATTCACAGAAATCAGAGAAGATGCGATGAAAATAGACGTGTGGAGCATTCACACACCCTCTGCACGTGCCTGCGTGCCGGCACGATGGCTGTTCTGGATCATTCTTCGTCACGACACTTTCCACGAAGATTACGGGTTAGCAGCCGTCATGTTGTTCGCCGTAACAGAATCCACACCTGCCTCGATGTCGACATCACTTGCGGCATTCTCTCTTTATGTCGTCCCTGGCGACGATGGCTGGGGCAGCGCGAATGCGACAAGGGTGGTGAAATCTACGATGCCACTAATGCATTCGCTTCGAGATACAAGGCCGGCCTCCGGCTACTAACCAGGCACTCGTGGACATTGAACAGCAGTACTGGTCATCAGCAGCACTCTGCGCCACAATATACTAACTCATTAACGACTATCTTATTAATTTATGTACCATTATGTATTTATTACAGTAATTACAAACAAATACTTTATTATTATTATTATTATTATTATTATTATTATTATTATTCCTCTACATCACGACTAAAGATCTTATTAGTAGTCTGAATATAAAATCTACTCCAAGTTGCAACCAGCTACCTAAGGAGCAGATCCAGGGACAGTCGGCGCCTCCACAATACATTGCGCAAAATGTGGGCTGTTCCAAATAAATCAATTTTTTGCACTTCCCAGTCTTTTAAATGACCTGGGAGTTTAGCCAAATTCTTACACAAATTTTGCGAAACAAATTCCAGAGCTCCGATTACGGGGCGATCTGTGCTTTTATACCCCACATTCGGCTGATCTCGATTTCCATGCTCTTGTATTTAAGACGTTTCTCTGCCTCCTTGGTTACGACGTTTTGATATCATGGGACAGCAACATCTACTAGAACATAGAGTTTTTCCTCTTTCAATCAAGGCTCAATTTTTTATGATGACCTTTTTAGTTTACCCAGTAAAGCGACTTTCTGCATAGTTTTGAAGTGTTATTTGTATGTATGTATGTATGTATTATTATTATTATTATTATTATTATTATTATTATTATTATTACGAGTATTATCATTACACTCACGCGAGCATATATTAATGAACTTATATTTTATTTTTATCACTTATACTGAACATACAACATAGACACAGAAAAGATTCTGTATGTGAGGGAGAGTCCGTTACTCTTGATTCAATTTGCCGTTGCTTTGTTCAGTGTTAAGGGTAAGTTACTAACAAATTGATTATCCATTGTCTAAGCAAGTCCAGAGAGCACGTATCCTTACAGTTGAGTCTCCACAGAGTCTCCGCACCAAGGATGGCATTTACCTACTTACGATGTTGAGAAAACTATAGAGGCGGGGTAAATAGGTGAAGAGGGAAGGCATACTCCAATTTTTACTACTATGTGACAAGTGTTCGATCATGTGAGTTTCAGGATTAAATTTAAAAATAGAAAGAAATAATGAACGATTTGTTAACACGGAAGATACATAGTACGACCTTAAGAATATTGAAAGTCTTTTTTGGGCGGTGTCCTTCGTTCCGCCACCAAAGATGTCATTGAGAGGAGGTCACGTTTCCGAGCGGTCTAACAAACGTAAAAGAGCATTAGATTTGAAAATGCTGACATCCGTATAGGGAAAGAGATATCATTGGGCGTGCTAATAGAATGCATAATTGAGTAAAGATTAGTCAACTAACATCTCCTTTCATAAACTGTTCCAATTCAATTCAATTCAATTCAATGCAAAACGTAAGGGCGGTTATTTTACTTAATTCCCTCACGCATCAATTAGGGAACTCTGGTTTAACAGGCGGGTGAAAACACAGTTTGAGAATTCATTTTCTAACCAAATGCATATTCGGTAAACTTCTTTCCAAAATAGTTTCAATTCAATCAATGCTTGTTTTGATCATTGCATCTAGCCGCGCATTTCATGGTGTGAGACTAGTCTACATTCACTTGACAGAACTACACAGTACTGCAATTTTACAATTGAAACGGGACGTGCACTCTGTAAACATTATGTTATTCTATAGTTGATCTGGCTTAGTGGCAGCATTACCGTTGTATCTGCAGTGACTTTGTCAGAAAGGTTCTAGGAATACAGTTCTTAGAATGAATTTTCGACATTAGCTAAATAGTTGGGTCGAATTCAATCATTGGAGGTGAATTAAAACGGCTGTCAGCTCAGATTGATAATTTTAATTTGTTTATCTGATCAATACCAAGCGAATGACGGAGTAGTACCTTAACAAACTCGTCACTGACCACACACAATCTTCCTTTAGTCGTCTTTGTCCCCTCCTTTCCACTTAAACTACACACACAGACACTTACATGCGTAACACTATCTCACATGTAGGGAGACCAGACGCTAGCTTAGAGATTGTCCCGGCTGTTTTAGTGCACAGGGGGACAGATAACTGGAGGGGGAATCCCGCAAGATGAGGGGTAGGCCGGCCCCGGAACTCACATTGCAGAGGGGAGGGAGCAGCACTACTTCACGAAATAAACATGCACTTCACTCACGGGACAATGACACAAGACTAATAACGAAAGCAGTTGACGCGCCCGGAAACACTAGTGAATCAATGATTTATTGGAGTGAAGCACAAATCAATGATTTATTGGGGTGAAGCACTAATCAATCAATTATTTATTAGAGTGAAGCACTGATCAATCAATGATTTATTGGAGTGAAGCACTGATCAATCAATGCTTTATTAGAGCGAAGCACTGATCAATCAATGCTTTATTAGAGCGAAGCACTGATCAATCAATGATTTATTAGAGTGAAGCACTAATCAATCGATGATTTATTAGAGCGAAACACTAATCAATCAATGATTTATTAGAGTGAAGCAATAACCAATCAATGATTTATTAGAGTGAAGCACTAATTAATCAATCAATCAACAATGTCCTAGATCAAGTGAGGAACACGGAACGCTCTCCACTGACCTGTAAGCGCGCGCGCCCGGTGAGGCTTTCCTCGGGGGCGCCACCGCGAGCGAGCAGCAGAGGCGATCGGCGCCACGGCGGCCGCTATCTGCAGCGCCGGCGTCATCCCCATCCTCGCAGTCATCGCGCAGCCGTCGCCGGCGGTCGTAAAGTTAACGGCCAGGCCTTCGCCAGCGCTGCATTTCCGTCCGTCGTCCACAAGAACATCCTCATTTGCAAGGTGACGTCAACGCCCAGCCACGCACTTGTGCCAGCCCGCACGCACTGTTGCGCGTACGCGAACCCTCTATCAAGTGGAACTGGCGCCGTTGCACAGGCCTGCAAGCGATCGTCGGGCCTCTTAATGATGATCTCTTCTTGCACGAAGAACAGTTGGAAATACTGGATTGCTCTTATTCCATTTGGATCGGGCAGAGTGAATTGTAACTCTGGGTACTCGCTAACTTGCAAACCGTACAACATAGATAGATAGATAGATATTTATTATTTCCGCAGGTAGGTTTATACAACCTGGTGGCGGAACACTAAAATTTACATATTATATCTACATATTATAATTATGAATTAAATACAATGTAACTTAAAATTATTTTAAGACAATAATAATCATAATAATAATAATAAGATAATAATAAGATAACAATATTAACAAAAAATGCATTAATAACAATACCCGCATTATTACTACTAATTCTATTAATTATGGTGGTCCTGTACAGATACTTTATACTAACATATACGACTTTTTATACACTGCACTCCACTTCACTTCACTTCACTTCACTTCTCTTTCTACTTCTATATAGCACCACACTTCACAACACGTCACCACACGTCAATATGAATACTATAAACCAATGCATCTAATAATTATCACAGTACTAATAATGGTTACAATAATTACTAATAATAATAAATAATTCTAATGAACATAACTTACTAACTAATAAAATTTACAAATATCATTAGTTAATTTACTTTTAAATCTCTGAAGACCTAGAGGAAAGGGTTCCAAGGCTGTCGCAGGCAACTTATTCCAGTCCGTTATAGATCTATTTGTAAAGGAAAATTTTCCAACATCTGTTCTCTGTGGCCTGAACATGGTCTGTTCGAGTTTCCCTCAACAATACATGGAACAAATTGTGAAAATAAATGTCTTGAAGAGAAAGGTTTTGTGCTTCCTCATATTATTTTGCTAATTGCTAAATTTTAAGAAAAAAATTGACTTTACACTTGTTAAAAGGTAATGGAAATGAGGTGTTGCAAAGTGACACAATAAAATGCGAAAAATTGATTCAATAATGATTCACTAAAGTACATTATTGTTATCATTTGCAAATTAATAATCATAATATTTAGGCATATATAGTGGCGGTGTAAGTTGTGGTAGAGATAATGAACGATAGAATATCTATTCCGAAGAAAAGATAAAATCTGCAAATCTTGAAGAATAACGAATATTTATGACATACATCAGAAACTGATTGAACCTAATGGTCAATATACTATGTTGGTAAATAATTATTGTTGTGTGTTAATATCAATTTATTTTGTTTGAGTTTTTCTGAAATAAAATTAATAATGCCACCCAGATTCTTGCATTTGAAAGATTTAATAAAATGATCGCTCTGTTTTAAACTAATGTTCTTCTATAAGTCTGGAGTTAACTTATTGAAAAGGGATGCATTTTACATTGTTCGTTTTCATTATAAATCATTTCAACTTTTCTTCAGAACTAATTTTGCAATTCATTTTTGCTTCTTTATGCACTTGGATTCAATGCTTTCCTTCACAGATGTTTAGCAACATTCCGCTAGTACGTCTGTTAGCATTAGTTTCACCAACAGACAATTTGAATTATCATGAAAAACGAACGAGGTACACGTAATTTCCAACAGTTCCCGAACTTTGTCCAATCCAATTAACACGGGTGTCTGTCGAATCTATTCCGGCCGCTCCGTTTATCTCCACCCTCCGGTCCATTGTTCGCAAAACCCGACATTGTGCTCGAGAGAATTACTGCCATTTTGTTTACCGAAATCCGCATTGTGTGGTAAACGGCTCGCCTCTTATCGAATGCTCCAGCAACACGGCGTTCGCGGCTGTTGTTGAAGAATCCCGTTCGTCGCACCGCGGGTATCGGGTCAGGAGGCGTTTATCGGGCGGGTGCGTCTTCCATTGTATTCAGTGCCGGGGCACAGTGCCTATTGCACCGCATTCTTGAGACTAGTAACTCTTCAAAGGTATCCGTTTCACCGAATTCATTGAGATCATTTCAAAGATCGGAAAATGTAACTCAAATGTGTTGTGAGAATTGATGTAATACGTAACGAAATAGAAAGAAATCCAAAACGTAAAAAAGGGGATAAATCTATACGCTCAGTGACTAAGAGGTTAAGTCAAAGTCAAGTTTCTTAGTCAATTTTATTTTTAAGGCACAACTCATCTCATTACCGATGACAGCAATTACATTGGATTCGTTATGGTGAGAAGTTATTACTACAGAGAACCTTTTACCTGATTCAATCATTTATTACAAATTAGTGATTTTACACAAGTGCGCAAACTATAAATGTCGTGTCCTGAAAAGTATAGAAATTTGACTAAACAAATTATTCACTGTGTATACAAAAATATAAGATTAAAAACTAATGCCACTGATGCCTGAAAAGATGTTTCTGTTCCACAAATCGACAACAAATAATTAATTATAAATGCTATCCATACTAACAGTTGCTTAGAGGTGCTATCAACAGTGATATCAACCGAAAACATGCTATCAACAGTTGTTTAGAGATGAAGAATTAATGATGTAGACAAAACATGTTGACATTTATAAATAAAAAATATAAAACATTAAATAGCTGCAGGAAACAGCAAATGAAAACAATAACTGAAAAGTATAGAATTTTCAACACTGACTGCTCAATTAGGGGTTTACATTTTAATGCAAATCAAGATAAAATGATAAAATAAATGAGGTGTGAAAATATAATCATCTTTAACAAAAAATAGTTATTGTTCTCAATATTAGAAACTAATTGCAATTTACTGGCCTCTAAAACACAGCCGTAGTATTGAGATAGTTTGGTGCATATGCGTGCGCAACACAAAACAGGTAGAGGAGCAACTTGATTTCTGGGCCTCTTTGCACCCCCTTTTCCTTCACCTCTTTCGTTTACATATACCAGTAAGTAAATTAACACACTTCAAGGAGAATGGAGTTTTCAATGTAATGATACAATCAACAAATACAATTGATTTAATGCTGAAACGTTTACAGGGTTGCCAGAAGATTCGAAGTGCTTCTTTCCAACTGAGCATTAATTCCTCAAAGTATAAGCTTAGAAAAGAGACCAATCAAGAATTAATCACATTTACGGAAATATGTTTTATTTTGTAGTAGTACGGGACCCCTTTCAAAATTTTCATGGGGACCACGCCCCCTGCCCCTCCTTGTACACACAGTCACGGTTTCATGAGAATAAATCAGGTCAATGCGTGACCTAGCGGAGTGTTGAGTGGCATGATGTGGCGAGGCTTCGAGGGGCATAGCGAGGCGCTTTGTATTGTACACCTGTTCGATACGCATCTCACGCAGGGCGACGACTCCTTCCATATGGCTCGGACGTGGGCGCGAAGCAGGTGCGTGTTGCGTTTTCGAAGCGGAGCGAGTGAATTATAAATGCAAGTCTCCGAAGGAGAAAGAATACTCATGACGCATCTGCAGTTACATCATTGTCATCCCTTCGGTCTGCCTTTCACGTTCGTCACTTCTATGAATGAGATTTAAAACGGTTCCGGATTTGTTAGGAATATCTCCGTTGAACCCATTCTTGTGATAGTATCGTTGTCTAAGAAAGTTATTGTGAGTTCTGTCAAAATGTGTTTCTGCGCATGTTGGAAATTGGTAATCTATTCTCTAGCTGTCTATTAATATTTTCTTCATGAAACAGAAAAATAACTCAGAGGAAGAGAATCGATGTATTAAATGAAATGAGAGTTCTCAGACCACTGGCAAGAAATAAGTTACTGAATAACAACTTATTTTTACAGGACTTCGTATTGGTCGACTGAACTATTTAAACTGAATAACAATGGAGTAGGATTATATATTGTACCCATCTTGGATTCAAAATATCAGATATCACTGAACATTCGTCACAATAAACCAAATAAAGTAAACTGGGGATAATATTACACAAAAGCAAGGTGGAAAAATTAACTATTTTTACTACAAAAGAATAAGACTTCGTATGACTTAGTGAAGCCTTATTAACTACACACGGTGAAATAACACTCACATGGTGAAATAACACGGCCTTAGTAACACCCACATGACCATGTGAAGTGTTTCCAAGTTAGTAGTTTTAGGTATGAAGAGAATGAACGCAAATACGCAACAACAGCACCATTTCACAGCAAATAGTACGTAAAAATAAAAGAAATGCATCGATTACACGGACTATAAAGTTTAATAGTGACATCTTTTGCAGTGGGACAGTGTTTTGCAAAATTATTTTTATGAATTGTGAACGTTGTTAATTTTTGCGTATTGATGGATATGTGCTGCAGATTACAAGTGACAGTTTCAAAAGGGACTAAATAAATTAAGACAAAATATTGAACATAATAACAGTGGTATTTTAAAATATGCTATCTAATAGTAATAATTATACAACTTAACACACTACTGAATAACATCGCACTTGTTCTGCCGCAGCATTTTATGAATATTCTCTAAGCTTTTAAAATATCAATAAAATATTGTTTCGAAACGATGATAAAAATTTTAATATTAAAAAAGTTAAAAGAATTTTTTCAATACCTATTTGTATTTTACATTACAAAAGTTGTAGACAAAGTTAATAATTTTGACTATAAAAAATGTTGAGAGATGAAAATGCGTATATGGTTTCCTGGAATATATGAAACATCACGTCTCTTTTTTATTCTAGAAATCTGAAGTAATATTAATATTTATACTTATAATTACAGGTGAAATAAAAACCCTTTTAACTCATTTTATTGAATTGCGCCTATAAGTTTTACAAGTAAAATAATCACAAACATGCGTGTATTTACAGTTATTTAATTACATAAGAGAGAGAAATGAATTCTGATGGAGAGTACATAAGGTAAAGTATTTACCTCGTCAGTAAAGAACAAGAAATCACACCAAAAAATGGCCAGACTAAAAAATAAATATATTGCCACAAAAACTCAAGTAATTCTATTTAAATTGTTTACATTTATTGGTTGGGTTTTACGTGCGAAGATGAAGATTCCCAAACCCACGTCAACCTTAACGAAAAACAGAGTAATTTCACGAAAGCAAAACAATTACTCAACAAAACCCAAGTAAATTGGGGAGAACAGTGACTTCAATGCTGGAATATGCACTGATCCCCGCGTGCACACGCAATCGACAGGGGACGTCACAATCGCCGAGTGTTCGGAGTTTGGGCTTTTGAGTGCGCATTTACATAAACGCACTGTGCCCACGTCGCCACCCGTTGAGGCGTCAGCGCCATTATGCCCCGTGCGTTGTTTCCTGCTCGTTAATTTAATGGTAGCGTCGCGTCGCCTTCGTCGCATCTCGTGTGGCTGGCGCGTCCACACCACTTGCACGCACGAGTACGTGCTAGCGTACGCACTAGGCGGAGCATGACGTAAGGCCTCTGGAGCAGCTTTGACGCCCGCAGAATTAATATGTTTACATGGGTATGGACGTAATGGGAAAAAAAGTGAAGGAGAATTTTTATGATAATCTAGAGAAAAATATCAAAACACTACAAGAAAACGTCAGAAGCATTGTCAACTAGACTTCATCTTATCTTTGGAAATTCCTCATGATGCACAACGTTTGCCGAAGAACTCATATGAATATTAAAACATTTATGGGAATATATTTTCAGAATTCGAACAAAACAATAATAACAACAAATATTTTGATGACTGTCTAGAATATTTAATTATTGTTACAAAATTAAAGAATGGTCTTGAAAACCTTGTAAATATTAATGTGATTCAATCAATTTTTAGGAAAGAGCTCTCGATACAAGTACGTTGTATTTTTATATGGAACCTAATTTAAAAAGTGTGTGTCTTAATTATCACTTACTAAAAAGCGATTTTTTCAATCGAAAAGATGATGTTTAAAACAAATGTTAGGGAATAAATTAAAAATAATAATAAATAGGGTCAAAAAATTATTTTAAAACATCAAAAGAATAAAATTATTTCATTTAAACCATAAATTTTCCATGTAACTCTATTTTTAAAATGAAAATAAAATTCATATTGGTAAACAACTCAAGGAAGTATACTTTATCAAACTCAACAAATATAGATGTACACTGTTGTTATATACTGTTTAGAGTTGGTCTAACAGCTAATTATTGTTAAAACTACTTCTTTATAATTTTCAATTGTTACGCGTGGTCATTAACACAGACATGCGTCAAACGTTTTGATTGCATAAGAATTCACATATCTGACCTTCTTTTTAAAAATATTAGAATAATATTCAGAAAGCGCTATTCTGCACTTTTGTAAAGAATTAATAGAAGCATTTTATCGATGGAAATGATGGCAGACGGAAAAGTACAAATTGGAAGTGAAGGCACAATTTGACACAGGGAATTCTATAATAGTAGTTTATGCAATTAGTTTATAATGTTGACCTTTTTTGCACGAATAAGAAAATAGTCTATTACTAAACGAACGACGAAGGAGTGAGTTTAGTAATAGACTATTTTCTTATGAGTGCAAAAAAGGAACATTATAAACGAGTTGCATACGCAATTTTTTGTATAACATCATTATAAAGTTATAAATGAAACGAAGTAAGTGTATGTAAAGTTTTTTAGTTGGCAACATGGACGTTGGTATTATGACATCACAACTGTGACAGCGGAGAGCCGATTCACGCGCGCATTCGAATGAAAGATGGCGTCGTTACCAATGGTAGTTTTAGAAAAAGCCCCGAAGGCTGAAGAAAGTTTAATACCTAAAAAGTCGAGTGCATTGTATGAGAAGGAATATATAAAATTTAGGAAGTGGATGGAAACAAATAATGTAAATATTAAATGCGAGACAGTTGTTCTGGCATATATATCTGAGTTGGTAAGTTTGTCATACTTTTTGTGATTAATACTAGTGTCGAGTTCTCATTTTCTAATTTATGTTATTTTGAAGTCTGCAGTATGTAAGGCATCATCTTTGTGGTGCAATCATTCAAAATTGAAGACTATGCTAAAAATTAAAGATGGAATTGACATCTCTGCTTATAACAAAGTTCAGTTATATATGAAACAAGCTAATGTCGGCTATGAAGCTGAAAAATCTATGATATTTTCGAAAGATGATGTGAGAAAATTTTTAGTGGAAGCAGATGATGATAAATATCTCTTAATGAAGGTAGAGTAATAATATTTTGTAGAAATATTTATTTTAACTATTGAAATTACATTTGTATTATAAATTATTATAAATTCTATATTATATACTGTCTTTCTGTGAATAGTAGAAGTTCATGACGTCATGTCGCGTTTAATAATGGTGATGACGTCATGTAGCGTGCTATAAAATACTGAATTATGCACGATTCGGGGTATCGAAAAGGGTCGTTTATAATGATGGTATACAAAAAATTAATGTTATTTGCATAACATAGACGGCTTATTGACGTAGACTATTTTTCACAAAGCAACCCAAGTAAATGAAGCAGCGGCATTTGAGTTATTGCATCATCTACGCGGGGTTTCGACTTCTCGAACTGGCAATTACTTTCTGTCTTTTTTTGTTGAGCAATGTTTGCTTCAGTCTATTATATAAATATGCACTATTGGAATGTAAATAACGAGAAATGGTAAAAGGATGCTTTCTAATAACTAGTTTCAAGTGCACGGGAAGGCAGTTAAAGCACTCAATTAGCTAAAGTGAACCGGTATACGTTCGAAGACGACATGAATGTGTTCTAGTGAGAGAAATAGTAATCCGGGCGCTGAAGGCTTTGAACGAAATGCAAAGACGCTAATGATTCTGGTGATTATATCTCGACAGACCGGCTGCGGTGGGTATACTAGCAGAGAGGATACCAGTATGTCAATGGCTTCAGTAGACCAATATTACGTTCTTCGTCGTTTATGATCGTAGGTGGAGAACGTGTTATGCGTACTTCTCGTTTGTCACAACATACTTATACGTAAATTAGACCTTCTAGTTTGTGGGTTTTAGATATAGTTGACGTTATTTTATGTTGTATTTTGTTGGGAATGGATAGGTATGGTTTCTTGTTAGCTTCAATTCACCTACTTATCATTTTCATTTAAGGCAGTCAAATTATTTTCAAAAGGAAAATATTTATTTTATTGTACGAAGTACATGCATTTTTCAAAACAAAAAATGTCCACTTTCAAAAACAAAAAAATACCAAAACACGTACAATTTTGAGCTTAATATAGTGAAATTTAAGTTGAGATTTTCTACTTCTGATTTCAAAAAAACTGGAAAATATTTTCACTGAAATATTGTAATGGTGCAATTGATTTAGATAATTTCAGGCTGATAGAGGTAGGATTATCCGATTGTGGTCGGAGGTATACTTCTCCCACTTCGTTCTGTATTTAAATACCAGAAGTCTTGTTTCAAGTGAATTTATTTCCAATTTCTTCTTGTCGGATACAAATAGTGCCATAACTAGAATGGCTCAAGGAAATAAACGTTGCCACTGTAGCTTCTTTGACCTCTTCGAAACCAGCCAGAGAGCTAAGTCGAATTCAGCAGCTGTGCGGAGAAGAATGCGGCTGGCAGTTCCGATCTGTAGTTTACCCTGTTCTCCGCCATGTATACCAGGCGAATGCCGGAGCAGTTCATTAACAAGTAGTGCATGGATCGCGCATGATTTTTTCTTCTTCATTCTTGTCCCTCTACACCTTACACACACTAACACACACATTTACACTTATGTGCACTACATTATCACACATATTGGGAAACCAGACGGGAGTTTAGAGCTTTGGTTGAGGCGGTGTCTTGCAGGCGGAGATACCCAGGAAGAAAACCGAAGCAAGCCAACGAGTAGCTCTGCGGCGGATTTTACCTTCAAACGAGGAAGACACAAGGCCATCTCCCAGAATGTAATACGCCACAGCAGATGACGCGCCCAAAAACAAAATAATGCCACAATAATTCAATAATAAAACCGTAAATAATGTCACAAATGATGCTAAAATAATGCAATACATCAAGAATCCCATGTCATCTAAGTCGTCATTCATCGTTTCACGTCTCCTCTACACGCCAATAGCACGTGGATGGCGGCATCCCTATTGGAAAGATGGGAAACAAATTTGTTGATATCACAGAAGTCGAAGATGAAGACGAAAATGTGTAAGCAAAAGAAAATGTGTCTCCTGCACGTGGGGATCGATGTATCGGTTTGGCGACGCGTGTTGCACGACCACGAAGGTGTGGCTGGGGGCGTGTGCTGCAGCTGCGGCTGCGCTGATCTGTCCCCGTTTAATAAGCCTGCGTTGGGGCGGTGGAGGCGGCGGGGACCGGCGCTGTGGCGGGGCGGGGCGGGGCGGGGCGGGGGAGGGGTCGTCGGGGTCAGTGTGTCTGCCGCGCGCGCGCCCGCCGCTCGCCGCCGCCGCCGGCTGCGGCCTCGCCAATTAAAGCGACCGATGGCGGCGGCGATTGTGGAGGCGGCGGGCGGCGGTGGAGGACCAGACACTGTTGGCAGCGGCGGCGGCGGCAATCCTGGCGAAGGCGGCAGTAGGAGCCCGGGCAAAAATGGATGAATATATACGTTGACTGGGAAGTTGTGTATGTGTTTAACTTTCCGTAAAGAATATATTGCTTCAAAGTTAAGAAACAATTTAAACCTTCTTTAACACACTGATCATTTTTTTACTTATCAGTTTGTCATTATACATATTTTGCAACTTTTCGGGGCCTTGCTTAGCCCCATCTTCAGGCTAAATAAAACACTTATACAAAGTTATCATAAACGTAACATGTTATGTGCAAAACGGACGCTCACATTAAATAACATTATTTTTATTATTCTAGCATTTTGCTGTAATAAGAAACGAAATAATGTGAAGTGGTAGGAAATATTTTAATGAAAAGCAAGAATGCGGGACATTTCGATACCTGATATGATGATGAAAATATTGTACCTTGTGAAACGCCTGGGACACTTGTATTACTAATACCAATTTCGCGATGAATTGTAGTTGAAACCCCTTATATTCATCTGGTTCTAGTGCAGGGCCGCTCAACCATTTGCTCCGAGGAGGACCGGCCGGTTGCTCTCTTCTCTTTCGCCGCAGAAAGAGCAAATGACGTCATCAAATATCGATCGGCGGCATGTGGCACAGTGGGACGCGTCGTATTTCTACGGGGTATTTTCCGTTGTTCGGAATGAAAAAATCTCACAGCTCTGGGAAAGGATATTACGATAGAAAAAACAGTAAGATACTTTTGTAACATTAATTGGAACAGTTACTAGATATAAACGTATTAGTGTAATTTGGAAATTAAAAAAACGATAATTTGCAATGCAGCATGGAAAGAAAGGTATCTTTTTGCAGATTGCGCCGGCAATGCCAATTGTTTAGTTGCAAAAAAAGTGCTCAATAACATAAATTTAATAGCGGTGACATTATACAGTTTATCATGCTGCTGAATATGAAAAGTATTATGAAGGTTGCACAAAAATGTGATTACATAAACTAGTCATAAAAATACTAAAAGTAAAGGAAATTAAAATTAAAAAATGAATTTGATTGCAAAATCAAATATTCTTATTACACCTTTTAAGTGTTTTTTTCTCGCAATATACTTTCTATATTTGGAAGAGATGACACGATGCTAATGAGTCGTAACATGCATTTCAGATTGTGAACTGTAATTGTACTTCTCATTCGAGATTTACAAATTTTCAAAGAAGCAAAAAATTGCTCACAGTTGTATGTTGATCCAAACGTAATTAACAATCGAGCAGCATTACGATGCGGTTTTGGAAAACGGTTTTTTGGGAAGTTCTTTTCCTAAACGCTCACGTTGTAGTATCGGTATGCAATAAAATTAAACTCTTTTGTATTGTGTAATTTTACTGTCAAAACTACACAAGAACATCAAAATATATCCAAAACTTACTTCTACTGAGGCATTTTTTTCAGAACATTGAAAACTTCCTTTTGTTCTTCTTCAGCGTACTTATCATTTTCAACAGCATGATTAAATGTATAATGTCTTTGCAAATTAAACTTCTTCATTTGATTGAACCCTTTATGTAAACTAACCATTTGGCACAGCAGCCGTAGTCAGCAAAAAGATACTTTTTTCCCCATACTGTATTGAATATTGTCGGTGTAGATGCTCTGGTCTGTGAAGTGCTCGCGTCGACTTCCATGTTTCCGCGACTGGAGTTACCGAGACACTGTGACAGTGGTTATCGCAAGGCGCGCAACGCTCGCGCTCCGGTGTCCCGCTCTCCGCAGAAACTACGGCTCCGCGCTGCCGATTTGCTCTGCTTGAGCGGCCCTGTTCTAGTGCATGGGTTTTGGGCCGGTGGCTGCGGAGGACGCAGGAGAATAGACCCATGAATGAAGGCGACAGTATTAGTGATAGGCAGTCATCGTTCTCGAAGTGTATTCGAAGACATTAAGGGTAGAGATTGTGCCTTTTCCTAATTTAAGTTGGACTTGTCTGCTACATGAAATCTTCAGAAAGAAAAAAATTACATTTAAATTTGCAATGTAAAGTATTTTAAATATTTTTAAAACCCATTATTTAAGTAAGTACAAATTTAGAAAAATTTAATGAAAATTAGTAAGACACAACCTGTTACGACAAAGAAATTGGAATGAAAAACTATATTTATTATAATAAATGAGAATTATAATCACTGGATCTCAAGCTATGACCTTCAGTTTCAACATTCATTTTCACTGGAAATTTAAAAGTAGCCGTTATTACCAATAAAAATAGTTACAATGTACATGATATGATAAATGTAATTCACGGTAAAAATGTAATTTCCATTGTAAATAGACATATTTTGTTCTTCGTACAAACAACATTCATGTAAAAGTTGATAACATTCAGCGGGGTGGCTGCAAAATGTTCAAGGATTCCGGCATAGTGAATTCACATACTTATTGAATCACTCAGAAAATGTTTTCAATACGTAACTACATTTGATTTTTAATCATTATTAGAACAAATTTATTTCAGCCTCTAATACGAAAAAACTAACAACAAAATTACATGTGTAACTAGATATTTTACTTGTAATATACAGTGACCTTCTACAACGACCTCGAAAGAAAAATAATCAATCATTACGCCAACACGTTCTGTATCTCTGAGTATATCACCTTAACCTTCGAGCATTTGATCCAGTACACTTCGAAACAATAACGATAAACTAGACCTAACTTGAAAATGCACGACCAACACGCGAGAGGTTGAAAGACTATCAGCGTACTGTGGTTAGTAGTCATTTCTACAGCTCTAAAACGCTCGTAAATTTAACTAAGTACTGCATTTGGGGAATAGTTTTCTCCTTGAGTACATAAAGGGCTCGCACTGTATTGTAACCAAGGAAGCAGTGTGTAAACGAATAACATTTTTGAGAAATAAATACATGAATACTGAAGTATTTACAATATGAGTTTCGATAAAAAGTATTAGAGAACTCTAATTTTTTCGCGTTTTTCAGAGGTATCTTCTTTAGTTTCCCCCAGAAAAAAGGATTGAAGCATAGCATTCACACCGTTGTATTTTTGTTCTATCGTATTTTCTTCTCGCTGAAAAGGATGACTAAATAGAAAGGGGAAAATTATAAAATAATAAACATGATTGTAAAATAAAGAATAATATAGGAAACGTGTGTGAGGAAAATTATGATTGAAAGGTGATTGTAAAGTCGATGTATTTTTGTAATATTGAAACCAAGAACTTAAAAATGTCGACTAACCAACCAATACACGAAACTGAAAATGAATTCATTATTGAAGGAAACTCAGTTGACATTTTACTTTAAGAAACAGACGATTCACTGGTTATAAAAAGTGAGGTTAAAATATTAATGAATGAGTGCTACAACAAACACAACACAAACACAAAGTGCTAAAAATGGAAAACAAAGGAGGGTCATTCCACGCAAAAAAGTAGGAAATCTGACACTACATCTCAGAATTTAAAAATATTTTGCCACCTTACTTATTATGATATCTGCATGAACCAGGTACAATATTTTTGTCTCATCATCCATTGTTTAGCAACAATGGGCACTTGAAATATTAGGTTAGCAGTCTGTAGACATTCAGTTATGATTTTTTTCCGATGATATGCAAACAAGCAAAAAATATGAAAGTGACACCATTTGTAGAAGAAATGTAAAGGATAATTTTTGGCTAAAGATATTTTGTTACCGTGAGTCTTTAACAATTAGGACGTAAACAAATTCTAAAAAATGCAATAAATGGAAATATAATATTTTTAAATTCTTGACTTTTGGAAGAAAAATTGCTGAAACTACTTTCAAGCTACTCTGTAAATTTCATCATGGAATCTTGAATGGTTTTAAAGTTATGAATAAAAGTATCTTACTGGCGCTCCATTAACGAACTCGTCTCAGCTGCTAGAGCCGCCGCGCCACAGCGCTCCTCGTCAGCGCTCGGCGTTACAGTCCGCCGCGCGATGGTGGATTTCGCAAAACTACTTCTCTAGGTGTTAATTTTGCCGTAGGAGCTACATGAAGAGATACGCCAAATTCGACCATTATTTTTTGTTCCCTCCAACTTTTTGGTAAACACGTTAAAATCATGTATTTCTCATTAGCTGTTTTCACGTTTGAAAATTTTTCTTTGAATTATGTCAACATTTCTTCTCCATCATTGCTTTCTGTACTCACATGAAATAATTCAGAAACTGCTTTATTTACGACACTCGCCTTTCTCCTTGATTTCTCTCGAGTTTGTTTTCGCAATGACAATGATGATTGACCCAGAGGATTCAAAATGTTTACATTACTGATAGTGGCTTCCTCTGCAACTCCTGGGGCTACGTACTCCTCTTCACTTGACGTTTTCACTTCACTGTTTCAGTTGAGTCACTAAGATCTGCATTGGGCATTTTGGATATTTTGTGACGACACATCGCATATTGCTTCACCTACCACAAAATTCCATATTTTCTTCCGCATCGCCTCTGTAATCTTTCTCTTACCCACCCGACTTTTGTGCTTCTCGAGTCCGAATGGATTGCAGCACCAAAGCCTGTTAAACGTATTCACAATCTTTGACATTTTCTATAACAATGTATCACTGAACAGTAACACGCGAAAACTAAGCCTGTAAACTGGTGTCAGGATCCCTTCGAAGGCATCGATGGATATCCCTAGGGAATGAACTTGGCGGTGCCTGCCTACGACCTTGCGTCACCCCTCGCTGGGCAAAGGCACGCGACTTTCAACCTTAAGAGCAAAATGCGCGTATACTTTTTATTTAATAACTTATGCATTTTTTAAGATTCCATCGTGACAGTTTGCAGAATGGTTATTTATTGGTTCTTCCTGCAGTGTGTAAAATATGAAAGAAAAGAAAATATTATTTTTGAAGAAAAATGTATTTGTTTAATTTATTAGCATTTTTTATTATGAACAAATGTCTCAATCCTTAATATATTATCAACTGCTTAAAATATGATCATTTACCTTCAAAATAGTGTGCCCGTTTTTAAAGTTTTATTCATTTTATGAACGTCATAATTATTATCATTATTGAGTAACATTGTGTCATCGTCCATGTTTAACCCGTAATTGTTGCTAAACTGCTGAAGATATTAATTCCATAAATTGTCTTTAAACTGTTCATCATTAGTAGATTAATGTAATAAAATATGAAAAAAATCTGAGACTCACTGTCAGAAAACCTGAAATTTTGCATGGAATGACCTAGGACCCTTTTACTAGCAAATATGAGAGAGAAAAGTCGCTGAAATTTAATTCCAACTCTTAGTGTTTTCTTTCTTTCATAATCACTTGATGATTATGTTATGTACGTATTAAATCTATACACTTTAATTTAAGTTATTTTATTCTTTTTTATATTATTTATTTATATATTATTCGATTTGAGAGTTAAATGCAATTAATGTAAATGCGGACGCTGTCAATTCTAAGAGTAGAAACATGAGAGTGATTTAATGAAAGTTGATATGTAGAATGATAATGAGGGTGAGTTGTGAGTGAGAAGATGTAATATCCACTTTTCGTTTTCCTTCAAAGTACGCTAGCCTGTCAGATCCACGAGAAACCCAAACAAAGCCAATCAGGAAACAATTTGTGAGCGTCCAGCCCACGCCCAAGCGTTGGGGAGGCAGGTGTTTGAGCGGCGTATCCTCCCACGTAGTTTCCCTGCGTCGCGTCGGCAGGCATTCCGATTTTGAGCGATTGCGCGGAGGCCGCGCGCCAGCCAGCCCTGACCCCGTGACCTGCGCGGGGGGAGGGGCGGAAAGGGGAGGGGAGGGGCTGAACGCATGTAAATCGCGCGCGCAATAGGCGCGGGTGTGACGACGGGCCCCGCCCCGGTCCACCCCGCCCTGGCGCCCCCGCGGGGCCCTGCCGCGCCAGCCAATGCCGCCTCGATAGGATCGCGCGAGACCTTTTGACGGATTGCACGACAGGAGGCCGGACGGAGGCCCCCCAAGGACGGTAGGACACGCCGGGTGGGAACAATGCACGAGCTCGCTTATGCTGCACGGGGGCGAAATGGGCAGGAAACACCGTGAATTACGAGTAGGCTACACCTGAAATTGCGAAACCCAGAATTTTTCAAAAATAAAAATCATCCTTCCCAAAATTGAATTATTCTTCAAGACGCGAATAGTAAACTTTTCCACATACTCGATAAATTTTCGTAAAATCTGCAGACGAAATGTATTTCATGAAATACATTTTCTGAAATCACTTTCGAAAGTCACTTGGCACTACTTGTGAATCTGTTTGTGTCGTACCAGTCCTTGCTCCAGTTGTATATCCCTTGCATATCAAATGGAAGGCACGAAGTCAAAAGTTCAGTCGTTAGAAGGGGGATCGTTTTCCGTGCTAAGCTCTTAAATAAATACAATTATTGATTAATTCATTTTGATCTAATTCGATTGCAGATTATTAAATCTAAAAATAACTTTCTCAGATATATAAACCGACTCACTGAACCGCCGACTCACTGAAAAAATGAAATTTGAGAAAAGGGTGATTTTCGATGTGATTCTTATAACTAGATTTATGTTCTAATTTCTTTTATCGTCGCAGTCCATAAATATAATTTAATATTCATATTAAATGTATCTTCCATGAATAGCCACAACTTTTCATTGCACAGAGGAGCATGCGTAAACTTTAATAGATTTGCAGCCCAGAAAGAAATTGGAAAGTTATTAAATTTCTAAAAGTAGACCTAAATGAATTGGTACAATTACCTGTAAGAGATCCAGATGATTCCACACGATCCAGACACATGTTAAACTGAGCGGGTCTGACAGTGAAAGAAAAAGTAAATATATAGAAAGATAGCGAGTCGTAGTTTTTTTATTAAAAAGAACAATAATTGTCGGGAACTTGCTCCCTGCCCAATACTCTGAGGACATCTGTATATATAATATGTGTAATGGTTTAAGGCGTTACTGCACTATATATTTTACGACGTACAAGTCCCCTTTAAAGATAAATTAAAACTTGTTGTTTATACTTGTTGTTTATTATGTAAGAAACAATAATCCGATTCGTGTAGTTTCCGACATTGTAATATTCATCCTGCACGGTTTCCTCAATCATGAGGTACATTAGGTAGACTCGTATTACGTATGTCGAATAACTGGTCAGTCTAGTTTACACCACTCTTTTCAAATGTGTTTGAAAATAAACCTTGAATTGCAAACCCGATGATACAAACTCTTGCGGGAGGCTGAGTCAGAGCCAAGCAGTGTTTGCGACAGATGCGTGGGAATGCGCGAGCGTGTGAACATGCGTGGTGTGCGAATTGATTGTGAATCGAGAGCGGAATGACGCCAACACGGAAGCTGGAATCAGTTTAGTGTTGTCGGAGATTGAGGTGGAAGGTTACCATGGTGACAGCATTTGTCACTGTCGTAAAATGGAACGTTGGCAGACCTTGGAATCACGACCAGTGTTCGGCGAGATGATTTTAAGAACAGAATTCTAGAAATTATCGTAAAAGAGAAGTTTTAAAATAATTCTTATAGTGTCTTAAAATTATCTTCATAGTGTTTCAACAGAGATAATCCTGTTGGAACATATTTTTTTTATGTTTCCGATATAAAATGACTGAAGCAAGTACGTATCCGAAACTTCCTCATTATTATTGAAAAAAACAAACAAACTGAAAAGTAATCCTGGCAAATTCCTTGGCACATCACCTACTATTTTTAGTATTTCAGTAGAGGATTTTTGATAAAAGAAAGGTAACTATTGAGAAATTACGAGGGATTTTTTTCAGTTTTGAGATCTATTTTTTTCTTGTTGTGAAGGTAAACTTCATTTCTCCAACAACATTATTAACGTTCTGGGCAGAAGTATTTTCTTCCCTTCAGGAATTGGAGGAATTAAAAGTATGAAGAACATGAACTATCAGACAATGAAGACTTTTGTTTTTAGAGCAAAATTCTTATCGACTGTTCAAAGTTTCGGTTGAAGCGTGGATCCATTTGTCAAAAGTAGAAAAATAGTTTGTAACTTCAAGAAATTTTTGAAAATCATGGAGCTCTGACCAAGGCTGAAGATTTTGGGATGATAAGGATTCCAGTGCACTTGAAGAAGAAGAAGAAGAAGAAGAAATACGGAAAATAAAAGAAAAGAGGGAAAATGAAGAGAAACAAAGAGGAAAGGAAACGAAGTAGAAGAGAATAAATATGAAGATAAAGAAGAAAAAGTAAATAAAGAAAGAAGGAGAAGAAGTCGAAGAGAAGAAGAGGTGATGTGAAAACAGCAAGAAAAAACAAACAAATAAGAAGAACTAATACACCAAATTTTTCTGACTGAAGACGATCAACCTATTCAACATGCTTACATGTAGAGCCATTATACTTCCGAATTAATCTGTAATATTTTTCAATTTAAAAACAAAACAAAAAAATTGTTCTTACGATCCCATTGTCACGATGAGTCCACACTAAAACAAAGTTGTCCGCGGACCACATGTTGAGAAACAGCTGCATTGCCTGAGACGCCAAAAGAGGAATCTCCACGAGGAAACGCAGGTCTGAAGCAACCGGACGGCGCGCTGCGCAGTGAGGTGCGTCCAGTCGACACAACGTTGAGCGGCGCGGCGGTTCCCACTGCGGCGCCGAGGACTCCGCCGCTGAGTCACGCATCACGCAGGTGGCCCCGCGGCGGCGCTGCGCAGCTACAATCCTAGACGCAGAAAGTAGCGCAACCACCGCCAGTTAATAGGGAGTTTTAGCGCCACGCGTAAGGTAGCGGCGTTATGCACTAACAGTCACGTGACAGACCTTGAAGTTATAACGTCTTACCTTAGGCCTTTTTTTAAAATTTATTGCTTGTTGGGTTGTACATAGATCAGTTTACATTCTTTCATATGTATTGATGACTTACTCCTAACTTAAACTATGCTTAACCTAGTTTTACTATTGCTACTACATTGGGGTAGATTCCTTATGAGAGTACCTACAGTTCACAATTGTTTTTGAATATTTTTAGGAAGGAATCGAACGGGTATCTATTGTTTATTCTGGTCTGTGTGTTGTTTGTTGAGGCTAAGTTGTATTGTTTGAGTTGATCTATTGAGTTTATGTTAACCTTAGTAGAAGTTATGTTAACCTGAGAAGAAGTTAACCTTAGGCGTAATGAACGACCTTATATCTTCATAAATAGTGCACGCCTGTAGGAGTCCCTACGGTAAAACTTACATGCGGCAAAATGGCCGCTTAAAAAGAGCTTACATATTTCCAACACTGACAAATCGATTCTCGTATGTGAGGCAGTTACAATTATTTCTTACCAACGCCACAATGCTGGCAAGAATTAACGGGAAATATTGGAGAGGAGACAGGAAAGAAATTCACGAAAAAGACGTAGAAATAGTGTCTTCGGGTTAGGTTAGGTCTTAGACTCATAATGAACGCTGTTTTAAGATACTTCCTACATTTTCAAGGAAAGCCGATTCAAAATTCCAGACTGCATGCTCATCGCGGAGGGCCACAAAATCTACAACTCCGTGCACAATGTAGATTTCTTATACTATTGGACTCGTATCGTGGTTAAAATGTCTTTCCAGTACCTTACACTCTTTGATATATTATGCAACTTCTTTGTTCAACGCTTGAAATGCTTCTTTTGTCATAATGCATAACACAATGTCGCAATTGCTAAAACTCTTCTGAATGTGGTTCATTACGACCGTGTAAAGTCCTTAGTTACTTGATCAATAGAGTTTAAGGATATCTCCTTACGCCTGGCGCTAAAAGTTCCTCCAACCGGATAGCCCCGCCGAGGAAAATTCTGTAGGTAAGGAGAGAAAAAACAATTCGAGAAAAGATGCACATTTTAGAGTACATTCATATTCTCTTTAATATTTTGGATATATTGGTGGCTTCCAATACACACTATATCGCACAATTCGAACTTTTCTGACAACGGACGGAATCGATGGCGCAAAGGAATGCGCTACTCTATGAATCGCGGGACTCTACGAGGTTCGACACAGGTGATGGCGGCGGCGACGACGACTATTAATTGATTGATTGGTTAGAGTTTCTGGGCGCGTCAACTGCTAAGGTCATTAATCCCGCAAGTGAGTGTAGTGTATGTTTTTTATCGGCCGTCGCGATGATCTCACGCTGAATGGCGAGAAGCAGCGCCAACCTACACGTCGACTTGCGGGATTTTTCTCAAATAGCCCCACCAGCGGGACACCACCCCAGCTTAGACAAGCTCTAAGCTCCCGACTGATCTCTCGGCATGTGTGGTAGGGAAGTGTATATGTGTCAAGATAGAACAAGGAAGAGTAAGGAAAGCTCGCTCGCGGTCCGTTACCCGTTTGTTAGAGTTTTGTTCCGGCGTTCGCCTGGTGTTGATCGGAGAAATTATGGAAAGCTACCGATCAGAGCAGACGGTCTTTAGAATTCTTCACCAGACGGCGGCTGAATTCGACCGAGCTCCCTTGCTAGTGACGAAAATCTTACTACCGTTGGGACTCGAGCTCTAGAACCTTTCGTTCACAGGCACTGCAATGACATCAGTTGATGCCCTGAGTCATCTAAGCTGGTACAATGACGACGTCGGGGTAGTGGAGAAAGGAATCATAGTGCTAGCGGTCACGGTGGTGATGCCCATGGATCACTCGAGACGATGGATAGCTTAGTGATCACATTAGTGTGGTCACAGTTGGTGGTTTTCGTTTCGGTGAAGAACGCAATATTGAGGCTGAAAACACCGAAGACAAAATATTGGTCCATAAATCATCGTTAATGAATCTGTAAGCAATCCGTTTTTATGTAGAATTTTCTGCTTCCGACAAACAACCAATACGATGATCTCCGGGCTTCAATTAGTTTCAGTGTTGTTCCAATTGTTTCCTTTAGAGTACGTATTGTATAACTTGTATAAAAATTGAGAAGATAAGTAGAGGTTGTTTAACAGTTTATTAAATAATATACACATTCCTTATTCGTAATGGTATTATACACAGAACCATCTCGTTTTTTCGCGCTGCGCGTTATTTTCAAACAGGACGCGTCAAAACGGGTCTTACCTATTTGCGGCGGCTCCGACAGGCGTTTCCATCATCGTGTTCCGCGTCGGAGTAGCCCGCATAAGCACACGCACCTTTTGCTTCCGGATGGCCACTAGCTATTTATAGCGATCGCGTGAAACTTCCTTAGGCGAAAGTACATGCTGTTTCATAGCATTAGGTGTAATATCTTTAATTAGTTCACTCATTCTACTGAACACTGAACGTATATAACCTTTCTAACTTCTTTCGTTCGTGGGAATTAGACACATTGGACAACAGTAATATTCAGTCTGATTCAATAATAGGCACGGAGGTAGGCATCGTACGTAACCAACTTTCCCGAAGGTTTGCCACCTGGCGGTGGAGCTCCTTGAGACTTAGGTGACTGTAACTGGCGGTTGCATGCACTATCTCAAGATCCGGGGCAGTCTTTCATTCGAGAGATTGCATTCTTCAGAAACAAGAACGATTTGTTAGTTGCATCCGCTTCTGCGTCTGGATCAAGGTTGTTTCAGAAGATGATCGTAGCTTTCTCCAGTCAGTTGGATATTTTTATTTAAAACCTGGACAAGTACTACAACATCCGGTAATTGACTTTCCTAAGATTAGAGATCTTTGAATCGAATACATTCCACAAATGTTGGTTCGCCGTGATTCATGTCATTCTCCAACATTCTCGATGTCTTGGACGATTTCCTAAAGAATCCACGTTGTCACCATCACTGTTTTTGTTTGTAACATTTCAATATTTGACCCAGGCATTGGGAAGATATTAAGACAAATAATTATCGCTAAAATGTTACTAACCCCATGTCCACTGGGACACGATTACAAATTCAAAAAATAATGTATAAATATGTAAAAAGAAAAAAATTTATTTAAAAGTGAAGGAGAGAAACCATACTAATCAGGAAACTTACTGTGCGATATGAGAGTAAAATCAGTTAAATAACCTAGAATAAATATTGCTTGTAAAGAAATCATGAATCATGAATTAGCTAGAGAAGAGTATGTGTCTACACTTGACATTGAAAAGTCTGAGTATTGAAAGATAAATATACTCAAATACTCGCTGGATAATCAGAGAAATCAGGACTCTGACACGAATACACGTTCTCTTACTGATTACTTTTGATATAATTCAATAGCAACAGTACTTCAGCTTAAATGAAAAATATATTCTGATTAACACAGACTATCACGAATCTCAGAATATTTGCATTTTGATACATGTCGTAACCGGTTCTAGTAAACACACGCCTACCACGCCCAGTGAGCGCATGCTCGTACCCAGCAATACGTATGAATCGAGAGGCATTTGGGGTCAAAGCTTTGATATTAATCCCGCCTTCGTGAGCTTAAGTCTGGAATCGTTACTACAATGTTCAGCTGCCAAGAAGGAATACGCATTCATCACCCTGCCTACATGCATAACCAAACAGAGCACACGTTCCTTGCAAGTAAACAAACGTCGGCTCGTGCAGCCCATTCCCCTGCATTACGAGGAGTAAGTGGTCCCGATCGGCCACAGCGCCCAATCTTTCCATCTAGGCCGGGACCACGAGCAGCTCGGCTCCGCAAGGCGGAACCGCTCGCTCTTGGTTGTACGCGTAGCTTCCGGAGTCGGCGACTGCGGAGGGGGAGGGGGGGTTGACGGGGTGGGAGAGGGCGGGGGTGGGGTGAGGGGGGAGGGGCGCCGGTAGCGGCGTCGTGGTCGCCCGCGGCGGCGGCGGCGGCTGTCCAAGGACCTTGCCCCGGTTCGCGTCCACGTCCGCCCCCGCACCGCCCACACCTCTCATAAATCTCTCGGTTCCTGCGGCGGCTGCGGAGTCGACGGTGGTGGGGGTGGTCGTGGGTCACTTGAGGCGATGGAGGCCGTAGGGATCGTGGTGGAGTGGTCATTGTCAATGGTATTGGTGGTGGTGAAGAATGCCGATTTGTGGCTGAAAATTCCGATGGCGACGTCAGGGTGGTGATGGGGTGGGGATGATAGCGGTACTTGTTATTGTGGTGGGGGATCACTCGAGGCGATGGAAGACGTAGTGAACACGGTAGAATAGTTTTCGTTGGTGGTTTTCGTTGCGGTGATGAACGCGATGTTGTGACTGAAAATACTGAAGTGCTAGTCCATAAATCATGGTTGTTGAGTCTGCAAGCCAACCTCTTCCTTCAATGAATTTTCGGCTTCTGTGAAACAACTATTAAGATCTTTGGGCTTCCATCGTTTCACTTTTGTTACAGCTATTTCTTTGGGGTTCATTTCAGTAGATTACTTACATAAAAATCGTCAACATAGGCAAACGTTAACTAACTGATTATTAAATAAAATAACCTTCCCTACTCGTGATCGTGGTAGGTACAGGACCTTCTCACATACATTCCGCCTGTCACACACGATACATTCAACTTTAAAATGTTTCTCTTCTGGAATCTTCTCAAACTTTTGTTATTCCATCGTTGGTCTGGCAACGAATGAAGCGAACAAAACAGATCTAATTGTCAACAAATAGTTTTATGAGGATTACATTATTGCACATATCCCCAGATATTCTTCCTCTAACCAACATCATTGAATGGTTCCATTATATTGGTAGTATTGTCGATCATGTTTCGACAACATTATTTCATCAACTTTTCTGCTTTGGAGTGTTTCTGTATTATTTAAGCGTATATATTGCAAATAAAGCAAATAAGCATAAGTTGCTCTTCATACGAGAACGTTTGTCTGAACACTATTGTGAACAAATCTTATAAAAACTTTTCAACAGACTTTTCTCATGGGCTCAACTCATTCATTTATATGTGACATATTTTCATCCATCTGTTTGTTTACAGATGTTGAAATATTGCGTGAGTTAACATTATTTGCAAAACATTTAGAAAGAAGAAATAAAATAGAAATTTGAAATAAAAATCAACTTGCAAATCAGGAAATATTCATGAGAACATTTGCACTATTCAATTATGAAAGTTTTTCTCTGAGAAAAATCATCCCGTTATTTTAATTCAATCATAGAATAACAACACACAATTAATTCATTCATAGAATAAGTTTTCATAGCTTAAGAATGAAAATGAAAAAAAAGTATTTTTATTTATTATTACAATCTTATATATTAAAAATATTGCTTTCCTTTGTAAACTTCTTTTTTATTTAAATTCTCTTGAGGATATGAGTTTCATTGTTTTGTATTTAAAGGAAATTTTTGAGTTCTCAGTTATTTTTTTAACTTTAAACTTAATTTCATATAATAAATTAAACATCTATTGGAATCCCTTGATTTTGAAAATAATCATATTTTTGTTAGAGATTGTCATTATAATCAAAAGTGTTTCATCGAGACAGACAAAATACATGTGACTAATGGTTCCTATAAAAATCCCAGATTATTCTGGCAATTTGAAACACAATAGCTTTCATGATCATAGTAAAAATGCCCTTGGCTCTCGCAGCAGACCAATCAGCAAACGCATTGCGTCCAAAACGAATGACCGCGTACAGTAGTTTCGCTCTGTATTTCGGGAAGCCCAAAACGCCTCCGGCCGCAGTAAATCTCCACGACCGAGTCGGCCGACAGCTGAGACGGCGCGGCGCGGCGGCGGGGGCGGAGGCACGGGCGCGGCGCCTGGCGGGGCAGGAGCGGAGTAGGTGCGATGGCGGGGCGGGGGAGGGGGCGAAGGCGGGAGCGGCAGCAGCCGCCCGCCGCCCCTCATCCCTGACCCCGGCGCGTATGTGGTTCAGGGCGGCTGAGCGAGGCCGCCCGCGCCGCCGCCGTGTCGCGCAGGTCTCCCGCCGCCGCCGCCGCCGGCTGGCCGGCCACGCCCCACGCCAGGAGCACGCGCGCACGCTGGGCCACGCGACCCGACGCTCCGCACGGCCGCGCCCCGCGCGCCTCGATCGCTGCGGGGGCGTCTTGCGCCCGCAGGACAGCGCGCAAGCAACGATGCGCATGTTGTGAAAAGACTCAAGTAAAATGTTAATAGTGTGAATCGGGGATCATTTGGTTTAACAGATCATATTAATCCCGGCTAAGTGGGATTGCGGAGGTCAGCGAGGCATTCATACGTTAGTACACTGAATGCATTCTTCATTGCTCGTTTCCGATTTAGTTATTTGGGATATATTTAATAGATATTGTCAGTTTTGTTCAACATATCTAGCAGAGTACTCTTAAATATAATTGATAATGTTTCTTATCGATGATTTAGCAAATACGAAAATGAACTTGAAACAAAATTACAAGAAAAATATCTCATGAGGGGCAAATGTGCTAATGGTAAATAAAGACGTCAAAAGAACATTCTACATAAATATATATCTATTTATGTGACAAGTGAGTTATAATAATTTCAGTTCAAACCATTCAATTATTAATATATTAATTTTGAGAACTCTTTCATTCTTTACTAGCACAGGCAATATTAAATCCCATTCTACACGCCGTAATACTCGAAGAATAAAGCATAAAGAAAGAATAAGCCGAGTTTCTTTCATTCTACAATCGAAATTTTACGTTACTGGAATATTATCCGGTCGACATAAGCGAAGATGATTATTAGGAATGTAATATTTCACTTGGTTCGGTAATAGGCTCTCAAGCGGAATGTCTTTAATGAAATCTTTGAATTAAACCAGTTCCGTGGAACTCAAGATCTTGCCAAGTTCCACCACTTACATTAATCATTGAGATAGAATTACAGAACATTCTTGGTAATATTATGAGAACCTGCACTGAATATTCCCCTTCCTGGAAAATATCCTCCAGAGAAACCTCTTTAACTCAGAGTGCGGCACGCCTTGGGCGTTTGGCTTCCAGTGCGTTGCTCGCATTCCTGTCAATCAGCTCGCCAGTGCTTCGCGGAAGAGTTGCTATGCAGACTGTGTCGTCCTAGATTGCTATCTCCGCTTCTGTCTAGGCCTATTGTAAAATACGAAGAAGGATAACTGACATGTAGCAGCTGCATTCTGCACTCCATCTTGAAACATTCACGACTTTGTGACCACTCCATGAACAGGCTGTAGTGAATGTGGAGGATGTGAACTTTACGTGGAATGTCGGTGACCATAAAGGATACCGATGCGAGTAGAACAAATTAATGTGGTAGTTCGTAAAAGGAGTATTTTTTAAGGCATTCAGATTGGTGTCGGCAAAAGATTACGTGTAACTCTTTAAAAAGAAATATTAATTCTGGTTTCATAACTTACTTTATTGATGTAAGACTCGTATAATGACACATGTGATTGGAATCGGTATCTATACGTTACACGTAACTCACGACATAAATGCGAGAAAAACATAGTGATATTTTTTTGTCGAATAGTTTAACTGAAAATTGATATTTCAGAACATAAAAAATTCAAATCAAATTGTCAGTAAGTACGAATAATTGAAATTCAATAAACTATGAAATTTGAAGTCATTTTAGTTCAGTTTTTTTTGATGAATTATTAGAATTAAAAAGAAATTGGCAAGAAAGGGTTGAAGGTTGATTTTAATTTCTCTATATATTAAAATACTCATGACAATTTTGAAGCTTAATTTTATGAGTGTATTGAGAATATTCTCTTAAAAGATCTTTACGGCTCCCTGGTACGTTGTATTTCTACATCTCTCTCCAAACACAGTTCCATTAATTTTTTAAATTTGCACCGCCAACTTTAAAATGTATTTAAACTAAGGAACAGAAATCATCTCATTCACTGTATTCCACATTATATTTTTTCGATAAATCTTTAAGCAACATACAAAAAATAACAATTCGTACATGACTAAGTTTCTGAAAATTCAATTTTTTAAGTTAATATCGGCAACATTAAAGCAATATTAAGCTTTTAATAGCCGGTAAATGACAATGATCAGAAATTGACGTCCAGGTCCGAAAATACGTAATTACAGTAATATGTTTGATTCAATCCTTTTCTTTCGAAGTAACAAAAGCTTGTGATTCATTTCCATAAATAAAATTTGAAATGCATCTTTTTTTATAATTCCTTGTCCATTTATAGATTCTCCCGAATTCGTTTCTTAGGGGTCACACACCATATTAACACAGAACTACACTGGACCTCAAGGTCACTCGTAACTTAACAAACTCATTTACATGTGTGTTAGAGTAGTAAAATGTTGAGAAGTAGGACGCGAGACTGATATTTCTCGATTTTTTTGAGAAGGATTATCGGAGGCGACAAAAAAATGTTGGAAGATATACATAAACAGATGGGTTGAACTGTTAATATTCATACCAGTTGTGATATTTTGGGGATGAAGATTAAAGGCAAAATGATTCTTGACACTTACTCGTAGAATTATCACAAAATAAACACGGAGTACAATGTGAGTTTGAATGCAACATTGCGTTGTGTTTTCATTGATAGGTCTTACTATTCAATACATAGTAAATCAGTGGTCTCTTTCCAGAGTGAACTATGTATTGCTTCCAAGAAAAGAAAGAGATAAACTAAAATGAAATTATAACCTTTAACAATCTATTTGTAATTATTTTTAGAATACATTAATTAACGTAAGGATTGTGAAGAATACACATTCATGTGTTTCGTGTAATATTTCATCATTACATCATTCAAACGAGCTACAAATTTTGGTTAACAGCATAGCCCCTACAACTAACAATTACTTCACCTTCTGTAGTTTTACATGTGACTTGGCACCTCAAGTGCAATTCTCTTTGATCAAATCTTAGATATTATTCATTCGGAAACAAGTATGCACATTTTCCTGTTCTCACTTCAATTCTTGAACCCCACCGGCAATAACACCTACAATTTATTGCAACCCGCACGCTCAGAAAGTGCTCCGGGCGGTCCAACAACTTTCAAAACTGAGCCATCACTTCCAACAACGCGTCCAATACCGCGAACAATCGACAGTAAACGGCGCCTATTACAACGCGCGACAAGGAGAGCGGCAATGCGCGACAACATTACACGTCTCGGGAAGTGGCATTCCGGCGCGTGGGGGTGATAAGAATTACTCGGCGGCGTCCCTCAATGGCTCATGCCTGAGATACCGTCACAGGTAGCCGCCGCGCCGCAATGCTTTCAGCCGCTGTCGCCGTCTGTCGGCCAGACGAAGAAAGGCGAGGCGCGACCACTCCCTGTGTGCGGCGGCGACGCACGGTCGTCTGGATCCCACTTCGCTAATTATGCAGGGGGTACTGGGCGGTGGTCGGAAGCGAAATCTCAAGGGGCATGTAATACCGAAGTAATACAGACATTTATTTCACGATGAAAGTGTTCTCTCATTTTTGTACTCGGGGAGATGTGTACGTAAGATGATATAAAAGCTATGTGCCGCCCATCGTAAGAAGTTGAGTTTCTTTAACTCAGAACTAAAAATACATCCAATCATAAACGATCTTTCAGTTCATTAGCAATACAGACATAATTTCATAGAGAAAATCTTCATGATGAAAAACAATTGTTACTAAAACATGTTCAATCTAATAGAATTCATGAAAATATTTTTGTCTTACGAACGTAGAATATTTTCCTTTAAATTCGGTGTAGATATGAAGGGCTTTATCATTTCTTGAAAATATTTAGTCATCTCCAAAGGTTACGTTGACCCATATTTCAGACAATAAGTTGTTCCTTCTAAATTCTCAAACTTGTTACTTCTTTGTCCAACACAATACAGTATTTCCAAAGTGAATGCAACATCAACGAAATTGCATTGCATTCTTCGAAATTGCATTACATTGATTGATTGTTTCGTATTCCCAAGTGCGTCAATTGCTATACGCGACATGTGTGGTTATGTTATGGTCTTTAGTCTCGCAAGTGTCTGCATGTTTTATCACGAGAGGTGGCGGTACTCTTTTCCCGTTGGATACGAAATCTGAAGTCACCTACACGTCAGCTTGAGGGGTTATTCCCATTCAGATTTCTCCTACCAGCGGGACATGGTCCCAGCCAGGACAAGTTCTAAGCTCGTGGCTGGTCTCCCGACATGTGTGGTAGTGTAGTACAAGTAACTGTAAGCAAGCGCACGTGAAAGAGGAAGGGGAGGTTGCGAGCGGTCCGTGGCCGTTTTGTTAGTGTACAGTTCCAGCAATTACTTGATGTTGATCAGAGAAACCACAAAAACTACCAATCAGAGCAGCTGGCCGCTAGAATTCTCCTCCGGACGGTGGCTGAATTCGACTGTGTCGAAAATCCTGCTACCAGGACTCGATCCGTAAGACCTCCCGGTCAGAAAAAATGCTGTGCCATCTGTTGAAGCCCTACCCCCGCAGGAGGGAATTGTGGTCACGTAAGTGGTCACGATCTCTGGTGAAGAGTTGTAGACCATCACCCGGACCCTGAGTTTCACGGTGGCACTCACGCCGTTAGCTTCAAGGGGGAGGCAGTGAGTAGGCGATTCTAAGCTCCTGGTTGGCGGTTCAACCCGGCTGGGCCTTTGGCGCGTCGACCTTAAGGCAGGATCGGATGAATGGGACCTCTCGGGATACTCTGGAATCCACATACAGAAGTGCGACGGAGAGTTGATACCTACCGCCAGGTTACCTTGATTCCGGATCCACCCAAGTCGCTAGTCTAAAGGTGTAGACAGTGGGGAGACGGGAAGGGGACTCCGACCCGCTCGAACCTTAGTTCGGGTGGCCCCCAGTTGGTCTCTCGGCTTCGTCGTGGCAGTGGCCCAATACTCTGATCGTAGAGGAGCAACTTGGTGTCACGGCGCATGTGAGTGGCGCGTTCTCATACAATATTAACTCCGGCACTAGCCCGGATAGCTAGCAGGGCAGCCCGACCCAGGCATTGTATGGGGAGGTTCCTGCAAGGGCTAACTGGGTACTGCCAGGATCCGCTTACAGGCCTGCCTACTTCTGCGTCGGTGGGGGGTGGGGATAAAAGCTAACGCTCAGGAGCCAACCCCGGGTGTTTGTTCCCCCGGTAGAACGAGTTAAAGTTGCTGGGTTATAGCCCACGCTAGGCATATACTATTGATGCCCTGCATCCCCACTTGATGATAATATGTTTCTCTAATTGCATTTTTATAATCGCATGCAAAGTAAAACAACAACCGCATTATTAATCACTCGTGCCAAAATTCCAACCGCATAATTTATCCCCTTTGCCCACTCAGTTTCGCACCGGTGTGGCACTGCGCGGCGTCGACGTGCGCTCGCGCGTGCGTGCGAGCATGCGTGTGAGGCCGTGCGCGAGCGCTTGCCTTCGTGCGTGAGGGCTTGGAGCCACGCGTGCGGCGGCCGTGGGGGCGGTGGAGAGGAGGGAGGGCATTGCGGGCGCGGCCGCCTCGATTCATCCGCCGCCCCATAAAGTTCGGCGCGGCGACGGAGCAATGGCTGCTGCTGCATTATTCATGCGGGGGCGACCCGCGCCCGCCGCCGCCGCCGCCCGCCGTAGGCCGCTCGCGAGCGAGGTGTGGTATGGAGTGGGCAGAGTACGGAGCTGCGTCGAAATGGAGAGTTGTGACAGAGGCGTGGGAGGAGATGGACATTGAAGAACGGAAGTGTCGAACTGACAATCCATGGGATACGTGTGGTCTGCGACGAGTACTTCTGGGTCTTGCACCGAATAATTAATGGGAACAGCTGACTGGAAAAATGGTAGGAACATAGTAATCTCCGTTTCCAATGTTTTTCATCAACTATGATGAGATTACATTAAAAATAGGTTGTAATATGTTATTGTTTAACTAAAATTATAAATACATTCTTTTCTATGTTGTGATCAATAAGTCATTAGGAATACAATGAAAATAATTATTAAAATAATTTTTATTACTTCACTTTATTTCCAATTGGTTACATGCTGTACTAGTTAATGTTTCTTATACTGTTTCCATATATGATAATTAGAATTTTGAAAGTAGTCAGATAAATCCGTTCAGAGGGGCTTAGATATAATTTTTTGCTTGATTAATGATGTGAAGGAGAAACTTAGATAATAGCATTTCTGTTCATTTTCACTAGGAAATTTATGAACCGTTCTCCCAGGAATTTATTTTTGAGCGGTACATCTGCATTTTTGAAGGTGTGTGAATTACGATGCTACCTTACGTCCACGAAACGAGTACTTCATAAACAAAAACAAAAAAAAAGCTCACAAAAACCCCACCACAGCTCCAGGGCAGCAAATTATATCGTCTAATTACCGGGTTTCGAAGTCGGGACCCAGCGAATCCTGAGAACTTTCCTCCCGGAGCGGGCCACTCCTTGACGTCCCTCGTGGGAGCAGAGGCGGGGGCGGAAGGAGGAGCGGAGGTCACGTGACCGGGCGACGCAGGCGCCGCGGGCGACGCGAGCAGGGCGGATCGCGATTTGTTCCACCGGCGAATGCAGCGCGACCGCGCAGAGACCAGCGCGCGCAGGCGAGGCCCCGACCCGCCTAGGGAGCTTGGAAACGGACCTCCACCCGGCGTCACACGTATTATTATTTCATTGATCATTTTTGGCGATATTTTAGATCATAAAATCAATTCAAAAATTATCAATGAAATGCTCTTAAAATTGTTTTAAAATGCCCCAAAAGCATAGAAAAATGACATAAAAAATGTGATCAACAGATGAACAACTCAAGCTGTTGGATACGTTACTGATGTAGTCGAGGCTTCTTCCTTTCGTTCAAGTGAACTCAGCTTGCAAACTTTTGGTTTGTACTTTTCTTTACCGGGAAATCTCTGTCTTAGTTATCCTGAAATTGGTAGAACCGACAATGACGCTGATAGGCGTCACATGTATCTTAGATTACATTACGACGGCTGACATTACAATTTCTGAGCGGAGGAAACGAGTAGGCTACTAAGGAATTCTGTGGAGACATATTTTTTGCATTTCGTAAATATTATTTCGAAGCAAGTACCATTAAAATGATATTAAAATCGATGAAATCGGTGAAAATGCTTTAAGAATGACGGAAAATTGTGAAATATGACGTTAGTCGAAATCGACGAAAATGCAAAATGGATCATTTTCTTTTGTCATAAAAAATTATATCTTTACTAAAAGACATTGTTCACAAGTGAAAAGAAAAAAAAACATTTCATTAAAATCCACCCACTCTGTCCTCGTCCTTCAATGGACTCCTCTTGATTGAGTAATCCATTGGAAGCACCGTGATAGTTTTGGGTTTAGTTAACAGAGACATGCGAGTTGTGACGCGACGTGATAAATTGTCATAAAAATTCATAGGTTTGAAATGCTAACTCAGATGTAGAAAAATGGAAATCAGGCGGGTCTGCGAAAAAGTAATGGGAATACAACATACAAAGTAGAAGCGGAACTGTGAAATTTGCAACGCTTAATATTCCATACACACACATTTCAAGCGGAGAGAAGATTTATGAATATCAGCTTCATTTCTAATTACATTCATCTCCTCTCAAAATTATGAGTTTATTTTTACCAATATTGATTAATTAAAATGTTCATTTAACATTTAATGATTTCCCTTTTGCAAAATTTGTCATAAGAATTCTCAGTTTTATATATATTCTGCATATTTACCTTTCTAATTACTTAAGCTACCTTTTTTAATTTTATTTTCTATTTAAAAAAATATATTTTTATTCTATAATTAATCTCTCACACTTTACATATAATATGAGAAATTGAACTGTCTCACATGGGGGCTACAATATATGCTCTTTGCTTTGCGTATTTTGTGCCGCTATTTATTTAAAATACCTTGACCATTACAATAATATATATTTAAAATAAGAATTATCTATTAAGTATTTCATGAGTTAAGAACGAGAATCTATGTATTTATTGATCGATTGGTTGATTGATGTTTCCGGACACGTCAAATACTAGTAGTAAATAATGTAGTAAAAGTTTTGTCGTGATGCGTGGCAGTGTTCCTCTCCCACTAGATGGTGAGAACCGGCGCCCACCTTCAATTCATCCATGTCAGCCTGCGGGGGATTTCCCCCTCTGGGTATCTACCCCAGTAAGGAACCGCCCCAGTCGGGACAAGCTCTAGTAAGCTCCCGACTGGTCTCCCTTCATGTGTGTAGGGTATGTAACAGTAAGTGTGTGTAAATAAGGGGAGAGAATAGGATAAGAAAGACGAAGGAAAGATCGCGCGAGGTCCGTGACCCATTTGTTGGTGTACTTCTCCGGCATTTGACTGGAATTGATCGGAGAAACCAAGGAAAACTACTGACCAAAGCAGCCAGCCTTTAGAATTCTGCTTCAGAATGAGGCTGTATTCGACCAAACCATTTAGCTAGTGGATAAAATTCGTCAACGTCGGGTCTCGAACCCTAGAACCTTTGGGTGAGAGTCGCTATTGACACAGCGGCAATGCTGGCTCTGAACTAAACTGCGCTGGTATCAATATGTATTCTTGGCACGGTACCGCTCTATTACAGCTGATGTACGCTGAAACTGGATGAATAATTTCCAAACATCCTGTATTTTATTGTGCGGGACCAAGGAACTCCTCGCCGCAGGGACTTACCTTATTAGGAGATTAGGCTGCCATGAATTGACGTGCTACCAGTAATGACCAATAATGAAGCGAAAGGTAGCGATAAAAATGTCGATAACGTTATGGAAATGAAGAGATGCCCGCGTTGCCATGCAAATCGTTGGTATACATGAACATTCAGCTTTTTGGAAGACTCGGACCGCATAAATTTCGTGTAAGAGGGATGATAAGTCAGGCAGTGATTATGGCAGCTGTCAATCACCTCTCAGCAGAGCCCCTTGGTAGACCTCACAGAATAGGCGTTGAACTGGTCTTTAATCTTGATTCGGGTGGCTTTCCAAATTCTGAAGTATCGTAAGCAAGGGAACTTCCACACTGCGCTGATTTGGAGCGTCTACATACATAAGAAATTAATTCGCAGTCAAATTTGTATTAGGCCATACAACACACCAATTGGTAGAAAAATAGTTTTATCTTATTGGGTATGCAGTATTCTGGCTTCCTGATATTCTCTTTATATTGGACTTGTAATATTAGAGAATGGGTTAATTGGTGACATTTTTTGTTTTCCTATAATTTTAAAAATAATGTAAAATTGAAGAGTTCATCTGCAATAATTGGCGAATGTGTAGTCAAATTTCCCTTTATATATTTGAAAATACATAGTTCAGAGAATGAAATCTATGCAAAAAACACTAATATTTCACATTGAAGGCAATATATGACACACGACGAAATTCAAATATAATACTCATATTTCTTAAATGCTGTAATAAGCTCGCAGAATAATCTTCGTATAGCCATGCCAAAAGCATTATCTAAGCATAGGGCGGTGCCTGAATAGTTGTCGTCGATTCAGCTAAAACATAACATACTTCAGCTGGGAGAGATTTGATCTTTTATATATATTAATTTTGTTAAGTAGTTTTTCTACATGATTTTGAATATTTAAAGACAAAACGACATTAATTTCTAATGTTATTGAATAAAATTACAGAATCGTCTCAACAGTAGTACATTGCAAGTGACCGATTAACAAATGCAGGATATTTCATAGAAGGAAAGATTGTAGGGCATAATGAGTTGCATGCGTCTCTTAACGTAAATACCGTAAGTTGTCGGTAGTTACGTTTCCAAGAGAACAGAAAAATGTCGTGCTGATTTAAACATAACAAAATACAAAAATACGCTTTCTCATGTAATGCAGATAAGTCTTGATACGAAGCACCTACATTTCCCACACATCAGGGTAGTGTCCCTATTGTCTTGCATAGCTGGCGGGTACACTGGCTGTACATAACCCAGAGCACTAAGCAGTTGCCCTCGACGTATTGCAAATGAATTCGCTTTACATGTAAATGTCGACAGGTAGGCATATTGTTGTCTCTATTTTGTGTTCGGTAGGTCTCGACTCGCTATAAACAAGGCTTCTTTGTAAAAAAATCTTCTTAAATTATTACCAAATTGAAATTGTGCGAAAGAATGACGAATTTAAGGTGTTTGTTTTGTAATTAGAAGAAGAAAACAATATTAGGTGAAGGAAAATCAATTTCTTTTTAATTACAAACAGCATTTCTGAAGAGAAAACAACATTCTATACAGGGTGAGTCACGTAACTTTAGCACCTCCTGTAACTTTTGAACGGTTGAAGATATTGCAATGCAGTTTTCACGGAAGTGAATGAGGGACTGGGGCTAATTGATATGTGTATTGATTTCTCTTTTATCACTTTTATTTTACGAGATATTTGAGACAACTTTGTTTTTTCAAATGGAACTATACATATTTTTTCAGTCTATCATGACAAGCGTAAAAAGACAAATCCAAAGATATAAATATTGTCATATATTAGATAAGCATTTTTTTGAGTAATTGTGATTTTTTTTGCGACTAGTGTTTAACGGATATTTTCATTGTAACTGTCAGCCCCACAAGGTCACGCAGCGCTCCCCCAGCAAACGCGGGGTCTGGGAAAGGAAGGGATTTAAGTACTTGAGGATACGAAAAATATTCACAAAACTGTTGCATTTTTTCCTGAACTCTCCTTTTCATCTTAATCCATTTTCAGTAATTTGGGTTTCTTAGGGATTGAAAATACGGATTTGTCTTAAGTAGTATTTATTGAAATAAGATTATTTCTATCCCTAAGTTATTATTATATTCGTATTAACATTGAAATTGTTTGCTCAAAATATACAATATATTTTTGTACAGTTTTAATTATTTATTCTTATTGTGCTTTGTTTCAAGATCCCATTACTACGTATCTTATGAAATCCCATTAAATGGAGTTGAAGTTATAAACAATTTTATTACAATACAAACTTATGACAAATCCTTATTTTCCATCCTTTAATTCCTTCAATCAAAGAAAGACGAAAATCTGAAAATGCGGAAGGATGGAAAGCACAGTTCAGGAAAAAACTGCAATGGTTTTGTGAATATTTGGAATACTATGTTTCGTATTTTCAAATAAGATCCCTCCCCTTCCCTTCCCTTCCCTTCACCGGGCGCACGTGTGCTGGTGGAGCGCTGCCGTGACCTTGTGTGGTGGACTATTCAAAACGTCCGTTAAACCCCGGTCGCAAAATCAAAATTAATCAAAAAAATGCTTATCTAACAAATGACAATATGTACATCATTGGATTCGTCTTTTTACGCTCGTCATGGTGGACTGAAAAAATATGTATAGTTCCATTTGAAAAAACAAAGTTACCTAAAAAATCTCGTAAAATAGAAGTGATAAAATAGAAATTAATGCACGTATCAATTAGCCCCTTTCCCTCATGCACTTCCATGAAAACTGCATTGAAATAACTTCAACCGTTCAAAAGTTACAGGAGGTGCTAAAGTTACGTGACTCACCCTGTATAATGGACGACACTGCTTATCGTTTTTTATGTACCCACTTGATTTATTATTTCGTTTTTCCGGGCGTGTCAACGGCTATGGTTATTAGTCCCGTAACAGTAGTACATGTTTTTATCACGGAAGAAAGCGGTATTCTTTCCCCGCTGGATGTTAGATCCGGGGCCGATCTGCATGCCGGCTTCCGAGTTTTCCCATTTTCTACTAGACGGCCACTGCCCAAGCCAGCGCAAGCACTAAGCTTCCAAGTAGTCTTCCGACATTTGCAGTACGAGTCAGTTTAATGCATGTCAGTGTCAGTGTAAGTGTGTGTGTGTGTGTGTGTGTGTGTGTGAGAGAGAGAGAGAGAAAGAGAGAGAGAGAGAGAGAGAAAGGAAGAGGGTAAGGTAAGACAAATTATAGACAGTTCGTGTCCCGTTTGTTAAGATACTGCTCTGGCATTCACCTGTCCTTCACCTAAAAAAACATAGAAAACTACTAAATAGAGCAGCCAGTCGCTAGAATTCTCCTCCAGACAGCAATTGAATTCTTCCTAGTTTTGCACCTTGTTACACGTAGGGACTTTGGTGACGGCCTGGTGGCGTTCACTTAGAAGCCTTTGGCCCATTACGAAACTGACTCCTCCTGGCAGGTAGAAAATTACCCTCATACCTTATACACATACATTCGGGAATGGAGAGGATGAGTAGGAAATGGGTTATTACGAAGGAAAGAATTTTTATGTAATTACATGTATACAAGAACAAGCTATCTGCATTCAATAATAACTTTTAGAGTTGACAATGATTGAATTAGAGGCAATTTTATTTTACATATTTTTTCATTTTTATTTTGGTATATTTAATTACATATTTTATCTATTATTACATACTTCTTACATAATTTGTTGTATTGCAATACATTTATTCGTCGCAACGGATCCTAGCAGATTGGAGTTTGCAATGTATGTTACGGAATCATTTCTCTTACAAAGCAGTATAATGTAACTGTTATTCTATTATCAACGTATCTTCTCCAAGAATTGTTACACTTACCCCCTCCCGTGGTTCTTGGAAACTACCTACTCTGAGTCAATGATCAGCGCATGTTTGTGAAGGAGAAGTAATTTCAACCACGTGCTTGGTCATGTTTCAAAACGCACGTTTGTAACAGGATCAAAAACTAGCAAGTATTTTTTATAAATCACTGTCGCATCGCGTTGGATTTGGGAGGGGGATAGATTTTCTTTATCCCTTCTTCCACTTCTTGCTACACAGTACTACTATTTACTTGAGCACCGACTCTTCGTAAACATTGTGTACCCTAAGAACATATTGTAGCGATCCTGAGCTTGCTCAGTCACTATTTGGCGATAAGAAAGACCTCGTCTGCGTGCTTCGCCGCGCGATTACGTAACCCGTCGCCTTATCAGCGGTCGCTGGAGGGGTGGCGGGAGGGGGAAGACAGTTGTCCCCCCCCCCTACGCGGAAAAGAAGGGGTTGCAACCGCGGTGTGAGGAGAGTGCGCAGAATGTTTCGAGAAGCGGCAGCGTGAGGTAGCAGCGTGAATTTGGAAGCTGATGGTGTGGGGCCGCGAGCTCCAGTTAGCGAGAAAGAGGTTTGGCCCAGTGGTGGCTAAATTCACACCGCAGATGCGCGTTCGACGGAGGCATCTGGTCTTGGAGTAAGACGTGGTTACAGAGAGAACCCGTGCTTAGGCCCGAGACAGAGCGTCGACAGCCGCATTAGTTCGCTGTGAGTTGTGCGCTGGTGGCGAACGCCACGGCCACCGAAATAAGGTCGGTGTTAAAGACAAAACAATTTTGTATGTGATACTATAAAAAGTAATGAGAATTTGGAAGCAATTGACTGTAGAATGCAGGTTGAAGTGTTGTTCCTGTAGTTCACTGTCAGATTGTTTAATATTTTTTTTGGCCATTAACACTCTTGCATAATGTATGATATACCCGACCATTGGTATTTCCATAATCATTGTGGACTATTTTCAAAAGATATTTGAAGTAGTGTGTCTTTCTAAGGGGAGAACATCACTTATTTATGATAGAATCTTGTCATGTTAATACACTACAAGTGCAGTTTCTGTCTTTAAATCAAAAAGAATATTTTGATGATAGTGTAAAATCCAAATCAAGTTAGAAACAATTTGGGTTATTTATGAACAATTAAAAGGTTATAAAAGTATATTTGCTATGAACTGTTGAATTTAAGTGAACTTAAATATCTTGAAATATTTATTGAAATTTGGATGCCTGTTGAGTAAATATACAACATATTTTTAATTTCAACCAAAGGTGTAGGTTGTAATAAATGTTTCACATTTATAGTGTAAACACACATGTTTAGTTTTTTTTTGCAATTTCTTTTGAATATTCTGTGTTTTCAAAACTATGTTTATTCATTTTAATTGTACACAACATATGTCTTTGTAATTGAAGTGAATTGTTTTGCAAGAAACTACTATGTATGCTAATGCAGTGTATGTTGAGGAAGGGTTAATTGCAAATTTTGTAAACAGAAAGTGCTGAGGCATTTTGTCATCCGAAATGCCTGTGCTCTACCCTCTGATGTACTATTATGTGTACTCATCTCCCCAGAGATATCTTTGATTCAATTTGTTGGATTTCAATTTATTTTTGTCACAGAAGATGTTGCTGTGATGCTAGTTTGTGCCAACTTTGAAATTCATAATTTCTGCAGTTGATTTTTCCTCAAAAAGTTTCTTTTTTTACGCTGTTCAGTGTTGTATTTTTCTTTGTTCATTTGTTTATCTGTGCATGTTAGGTAATTTTGCAATTTGTGTTTCTTTTTTTGAGATTCAATTATATTAATGTTTGTGGCTTTCAACTTTGTGTTTTTTTTTCAAAATTTCAACAAGAGCCAAATTACCCACGAAATTTCCCCACGGCCGACCTACACGAACGGTCACATAAATGGCGCCCAACTGGCTGGCTTGAAATTTTGAGAAATTTACACTATAGCCAAAGCTATTGGTGGTTCCAGCAGTGTTTTTTTAGTATCTTTGATGTTTGACAAGGTTGTATTGTGTTTGTTAAAGGTATGCATTTCTATAGATATTGTAGGTGGTAAAATACTCACTGAATAGTTAATATTAATTTTTTGTCAATTTGAACTCAAATTACGACTGGTTCATTTTGTTAGATAAAATGGCTGATAAATACAACCAAGCTAGGGATTTGGGAGATCTTTCTTCAAATGAGGATGATGGGGAGACTACAGTCAGGGAAATAGTTCAACAGGTAGAATCACCGGTTGCTACCGAAGAATATGCTACTCTTGGTACGTCGGGAACTGAATCTGCGTCTCCTCAAGATCCAACGACATCAGAAACTGACATTGACAGGGCGAATAATATGATGATAAGATTAATGTCGCAGTTTATGATTCAGATAGATGAGAAACTTAGATCCTCGAATTCGGAATTAAAAGACAGTTTATCTTCTCAGTTAAATGATAAATTAGCGGATCAATCTAATCAATTAAAAGACAGTCTATCCCCTCAGTTAAATGATAAATTAGCGGATCAATCTAATCAATTAAAAGACAGTCTATCCGCTCAGTTAAATGAAAAATTTGCGGAACAATCTACTCAGTTGGAAGATAGATTAACTGCTAGTTTTAATGCAAGACTAGTTCACTTAGAACAAGCCATAATAGAAAAGACTTTGCAACTTTCATTAGAAACAAAACAACTATCTGAAAATATAGTACAGATGGAAAAGAATTTTCAAGATAGGACGGAACAGTTGTCAAGAGATCTTTAGGACAAAACTTCACAATTGGAACAAAAGTTAACCGATACGACCTCTCAAATTAGAACTGAATTAGAAGAAAAGCTGGAGGAACAGATGTTACGTTTGAATATTAATTTTGAAACAAAAGTTGATAAGGTCAAAACAGAAGTCGACAAAAACGTTTCTGATATAAGGGCAGAAATAGTAGACAACGAGCACAAAATTTTGTCGCAATTAGACTCAAGGAAACGGGAATTAGAAGCTAAGGTAAACGACCTCCAAGAGAAGATTGATGGTTTACCTGCGGGCCCTATGACTACACATCCTATGATGGTTAGCTTACCGCAAGGTTTAACTTTTGGAGCCCATGGGAAGGAGAACCCCTGCGCATTCATAAAGGCAGTAGAAATTTTTTTTACATTGTATAATCTGCCTGAAAGCAAGAAAGTCAGATTGGTTTATCAGATGCTAGTGAGTAATGCGAAAATTTGGGCGGACACTCTGGATCCATTACCGACTTCAATGGAGGGATTTAAAGAAAAGTTCTTCATGAGGTACTGGAATCACGAAACCCAGGTTAATTTTCGGTTGAAGCTTATGTGTAGTACCTGGAAAAAAGGTCAGAGCATGCAAGACTACGCTACGGAAAAGCTAGCAGGCTTCAGATTATGCTCTCCCACGATTCCAGAAAGTGAAACCGTTTGCCTTATAATTAGACATTTTCCAATAGGCATTCAGAATTTGCTAAAAAGTCAACTGCCCATGACAGCAGAAAAGTTAGTGACGCAGTTAGGTCTGTATGATGCAACTTATGAGATGTCGGGTAAGCAGGATACAACAAAACGACAAGCATTCATCAGCAGCCATCATACAAACTTCTGGCACTAATATGGAAAATGGAAATATGAAGAAAAAGGGAAAGAAACACGAGATATCAGGAGATCATGAAGACACTTCTACTCCGTCGAAAGTTGCTAAATCGGCTTATTATCAACCTGAAGCAGCTGCACAACTGTACAACGCAGAAAAGGGAAAGCAGAAATGGGCAAGAATAATCCAACACCATCTACTTCAAAAGATCCTGGACGAGGGTTAAACTAATGAGGTTTGTCTCGTGTGGTCACCCCGAAACAAACCAAGAAATCAAGGAAGTAGAAGAGGTGACGATACAGTCTGTGACGTGTTTGCAACCATACTCAGAATCTGAAAGGATGCCGTTTACCAGTGTCAACGCAACCAGACGTAGGTGCCCGATGATCAACATAATATGCGAAGGAAAAGAAATCTCAGCATTGGTTGATACAGGGTGCACATGCTCTGTGATTGTAGAAGATCTGTTAAATGAAATCTCTAAATTGAATCCGAATATACCGCAATTCCCTATGCACAAATCATATATTGTTGGAGCGAACAAAAAGAGGTCGCGTCCAATATCTCGACAGGTCCTATTGCAGTTGACAATTGGCCTAAAGATGTATGATGTTGTCTGCATAGTAGCAAAGGAATTGCTGTATCCACTCATATTAGGGATGGATTTTCTGCACGACTACGGAGTGGTGATTGACCTATCTAGGAATGCTATACAATTCCCGTTGGACAACACTGTAAACTGTAATCCAGAAGACGACGAGCAGTGCACGGATCTTCACATCAACTGCGTTACTTCTACTAACTTATTAACATCCATTGAAGATACGATTAACAAAAATGAAGAAAAAAACCATCAGCAAGGAAGAAGGGCGTTGAATTTCAAGATTATTTTTTCTTACCATTTCAAGACGTTGATGATGCGAAAAAAAATCTTATTCATTGGGGGGCTATGTAGCGATCCTGAGCTTGCTCAGTCACTATTTGGCGATAAGAAAGACCTCGTCTGCGTGCTTCGCCGCGCGATTACGTAACCCGTCGCCTTATCAGCGGTCGCTGGAGGGGTGGCGGGGGGGGAAGACAGTTGTCCCCCCCCCTACGCGGAAAAGAAGGGGTTGTAACCGCGGTGTGAGGAGAGTGCGCAGAATGTTTCGAGAAGCGGCAGCGTGAGGTAGCAGCGTGAATTTGGAAGATGATGGTGTGGGGCCGCGAGCTCCAGTTAGCGAGAAAGAGGTTTGGCCCAGTGATGGCTAAATTCACACTGCAGATGCGCGTTCGACGGAGGCATCTGGTCTTGGAGTAAGACGTGGTTACAGAGAGAACCCGTGCTTAGGCCCAAGACAGAGCGTCGGCAGCCGCATTAGTTCGCTGTGAGTTGTGCGCTGGTGGCGAACGCCACGGCCACCGAAATAAGGTCGGTGTTAAGACAAAACAATTTTGTATGTGATACTATAAAAAGTAATGAGAATTTGGAAGCAATTGACTGTAGAATGCAGGTTGAAGTGTTGTTCCTGTAGTTCACTGTCAGATTGTTTAATATTTTTTTGGCCATTAACACTCTTGCATAATGTATGATATACCCGACCATTGTATTTCCATAATCATTGTGGACTATTTTCAAAAGATATTTGAAGTAGTGTGTCTTTCTAAGGGGAGAACATCACTTATTTATGATAGAATCTTGTCATGTTAATACACTACAAGTGCAGTTTCTGTCTTAAATCAAAAAGAACATTTTGATGATAGTGTAAAATCCAAATCAAGTTAGAAACAATTTGGGTTATTTATGAACAATTAAAAGGTTATAAAAGTATATTTGCTATGAACTGTTGAATTTAAGTGAACTTAAATATCTTGAAAATATTTATTGAAATTTGGATGCCTGTTGAGTAAATATACAACATATTTTTAATTTCAACCAAGGTGTAGTGTAATAATGTTTCCAGTTATAGTGTAAACACACTGTTTAGTTTTTT